>NW_021024625.1:218785-252671 GCF_004153795.1 Camellia sinensis
TTATTCACGGGGCTATCGCTCACGCAGAGCCGGGGAGACCGTTGATATTGTATCTTTCGGTAACTGAGACCACCATGGGCTGCATGCTCGCACAGGAGTCAGAAGACAAAGTGGAAAGGGCTATCTACTATCTGAGCAAGAAGATGCTGGATTACGAGACCCGCTATACACCGCTGGAGAAGGCTTGTTTGGCCTTGGTATGGGCTACCAGGAAGCTGCGACACTACCTGTTAGCTCACTCTGTAATGTTGGTTTCACGATTGGACCCCATCAAATATCTTTTTGATAAACCAGCACTTACGGGTAGGCTAGCCCGTTGGCTGCTATTGCTTTCTGAATTCGACTTGAAGTATGTGACACGCAAGTCAGTGAAAGGTAGAGCGGTAGCGGAGTTCCTTGCCGACCACCCGGTTGAGGGGGATGAAGCGGTTGAGTATCTATTCCCAGATGAAGCCATTCTGCACGTCGAAGATGAAACTTGGACGATGTACTTTGACGGAGCGTCAAACCAGTATGGGTATGGGATAGGGGTGTTGCTGATAGCGCCCGATGATTCCCGTATCCCTTTAGCATTCAAGCTCCAGTTCAAAGTCTCGAACAATGAGGCTGAGTATGAGGCATGTATTGCTGGTCTGGAAGCAGCCCTAGAACTAGGGGCAAGACGGTTGGACGTCATTGGGGACTCGAACCTTTTTGTGTCTCAAGCAAAAGGAGACTTGAAAGTCAAAGAGGAAAGGATGATAATTTACCACCAAACCTTGGATTTGTTAATTCCTCGGTTCGAGAAACTAAATTTCACCCACCTCGTAAGAGAGAACAATAGGTTTGCAGACTCACTAGCAACTCTATCTTCTATGATAGACATCCCGTCCGGAGTCCGGATGCGTCCAGTCATTATTGATCAGAAGTTCGTGCCAGCATACGAGTCAATTTCCGCCATAGATGAGGTTCAAGACGGCAACCCCTGGTACTACGACGTCTGGAACTTCTTGGAAAAGGAGGCATATCCACTAGGGGCAAATGCCAAGGATAAGAGGGCTGTCAGAAGAATGGCTGCTCAGTTCATTATCTGCGAAGGAAAGCTATACAAAAGGGGTCATCTGGGAATGCATAAGCTCTGTCTAGAAGCTGAAGAGTCGAAACGCCTGATGGAAGCCATCCATGGGGGGGAGTGCGGTGCACACATGAATGGAGTAATGCTGGCCAGAAAAATCCTCAGACAGGGCTACTACTGGTCAACCATGGAGGAGGATTGTATTAGATTTGTTCAGCGATGCCACAAGTGTCAAATTCATGCAAATCGCATGAACATTCCGTCGTCAAAGCTGTACAACATGACTTCGCCATGGCCTTTTTCAGTCTGGGGAATCGATGTTATCGGGGCTGTCACCAAACGGGTCAAATGGGCATGAATACATTTTGGTAACAATTGATTACTTTACAAAGTGGGTGAAAGCTCAGTCCCATGTAGTGTTGAAAGCATCGCATGTGGCCGAGTTCATCAGAAACAACATCATTTGCTGATACGAAGTCCTAAACGAGATCATATCAGATAATGGCTCCCACTTCAAGAAAGAGGTGATAGACCTGTTGAAGAAATATAATGTGGCTTTCATAAGTCATCTACATACCGGCCGCAAACTAACAGAGTTGTCGAAGCCGCCAACAAGAACATCAAGAATATCATGCAGAAAATGGTTGAAACCTACAGGGACTGGCCAGATAAATTACCATTCGCACTTTGGGGCTATAGAACTTCAATTCGGACGTCTACAGGAGCAACTCCTTATTTTATTGTCTACGGGATGGAAGTTGTTCTGCCAATCGAAATAGAAGTTCCGTCACTGTGGGTTATGGCTAAATGTCAGATAGTAGAGGCAGACTGGCAGCAGAGCAGGTTCAAAGAACTGATATTGTTCGATGAGAGAAGGCTGAAAACACTGTACCATGTTCAGGGTTTTCAACGTAGGATTGCCAAGGCTTTTAAAAAGAAGGTTAAGTCCCGGAATCTCAAAAAAGGGGATTTGGTGTTGAAAGACAACCAAGCTCCCATCCATGACCCTAGGGACAAGTTCAGACCCAATTGGACCAGTCCTTACATCATCAAAACTATCTAGTCGGGTGGAGCTGTTATTCTTATGGACCTGGATAGCCTAGAATTTTCCCCACCGATCAACATGGACAAGTTGAAGAAATATTATCCCTGAGAGGCTCGCTAGGCCGAAAACCCGGGCCACCTAGGCAAATGTTAGAGCACAAAAAATTGGAAATAAAGAAAAACTGAGCTCGCAAGGTTAAAAACCTGGAAGGCGGCATTGGCAAAAGTTAGAGCGCAAAAGGAGAGAGTTAATACTCAAGTGAACCGCGCAAAAGGAGAGTGAAAATACTCGAGCGAACCTAAGCCGGAACTACGTAAGGCTTGATTCCCATCCTTGGGATACGTAGGCAACTTCATCCTGAAGTTCAGCTATAACATTTCCCCGATCAACTTTGTCCATTTGATCATCTCAGTCATCTTTGTCTATTAGCATTCGTTGGAATCCCCAGTGCAGTGCTCTTCAGACTAGGGGCAACTTTCTGTTGCTGTGTAGTGCTGCGGCGCTCTTCAGACTAGGGGCAACTTTCCAGTTGCGAGGATCTGGGGCATCTCAGTGACAAATCTCAGGCGTGTCCAGTTCTGATCCACATCAAAAATGTTTTTGAGAAGTTTTAATAAAGCCGATTTCGTTCGAATAATCTTTTACAACTTTGACCATTTTTGGACCAAACGGAAAATTTTCAGTACCACAACTTTCAATTTCATTGATTTCAAAATAGAGTTCTCCTGGTATGAGGCATGTATTGCTGGCCTGGAAGCAGCCCTAGAACTAGGGGCAAGACGGTTGGACGTCATTGGGGACTCGAACCTTGTTTAGTCAAGTTAGGTGTTCCTGCGCCCCCTCCCAGAGCTGGTCGAAGCCTCTGATGCCAAGCTGGGCCCAATCTGTGCTTCTTCGTTGAGCTAATCTACGCACTCGTCAGACAAAGTGCAACTGAAAGTAAGAGCGGGGGCCAGGAGTTCTCTTATCCTCCACGCGGTGGCCTGCCAAACAAGCTGTGCGCCTCGAGCTGGGAATGCAGCAGGATACTCTGTCCCCTCTGGTGGGCACGTCTGATCATGGCCAAATTGGCGTCGAATCCGAAATGGGAAATAGAATACACAGTGAGTGAGACCAACCAATTGAATCCCAGTCTGTCGGGGCATGTTGTAACTCATTGCCGGAAGGTCCAGCCAAGGGCACCGCCAAGCAATACGGTCTGCGGACAAACGACACATCCAAGCGAACCACCATCCCTCATCCAAGGCATTGACTAGACGGTGCCGGAAGAAGTAGCTGCGAGCTGAATATGCTGGGCAAGAGTCCACAACTTGTAGCTTGTCCATCAGCCATACCTGGGGAGGGATTGAAAAATGAGAGAGTAAAGAATAGAGAGATGTACGAGGAGAGAAGAGTGAGAATGGGGTTTTGTGAGAAAAGACCGAGCTTGAGGGCCGAGTGATGTGAGCAATATATGAATGCGAGATTGGGTAGGAAACATTACCTGTAGTAGTAGTGGACTTCCTGCTAATCTAGTCGTCTCATGGCGATAAAAGGCGTCTAAGCCCATTAACGTCTCGGCCAGAGTCATGGCAATACAGCTCTTGCCCTCCCTCAAGCCTTGGGCAACCTCAATCAGCCGAACACTAGCCCCTCCAGAGCCTGAGACAAATAGAAAATGGGATGGCATGCACAAACAGAGGGCGTGTCGCTGGAAGCCTTGCCAGTGATGGTCGTTGCGATCACCAGCATCAGAAAATCGATTGGTCAAACTCGGAATGTCCAGCATCCCGTCGCAAATCAGGGACCGAGCGTCACGCATGCTGAGTCCACACATGCGCCCTAAGGATTGGGCATGACCAAAATTAAGTTGGGGCAGGAGCTCCTCGTTGCGCTCAGACTCCATTAAGGCTCGGAAGTCTTCAAAGGTAGGACATATCTCTTGCCTGGCGAAGCTAAAGACATGTGTCACCGGATTCCAAAACCTTGCCGCGGCATGAAGAAACAGGAAGTGCAAGGGGGTGCGACCCAGAGTGAATAGTGCATTTATGCCAAAACCCCGGGAATTCACTTTTTCCGAGCCATCCAAGCTAGCAATCCAAGCTGTGAGGTTTTGAGCAAGAAACTCTTCCATTGGAGCAAATCAGTGTGAAAATGAGAAAAACTACGAAGTTGGGATCTTTTGTAGGAGATAAGGTTGAGTGGGGGACAGGTGTCAACATTCTGCTGATCCCCTCATTTAGTGCCGGCCGGCCAAACTGTTTGCCGACCGGCCATAATAGTTTGCCGACAAGGAAATTTTATGGCCGGTAGCCATTCCTTGTAGCCGGTGGTCTCTCCCCCAAGCCGATGAGCTTCCTTCTGGTTTCCTAAGCTGTTTATGCTAGGCATCGGGGAATTTCACCACCTCCAACCCCTCCCCGGCGATCGATCCTTTCGGGGGCACGCCTGTCTGATTGACAACTTGTTGTGCATTTGCTTATCGAGTTGTATTTCACCCTCTCTGAGCTTTTGATTTGTTTATCGAGTTGTACTCACGCTTATTTGGTCCTATTATGCCTTTGTACATTTGCTTATCGAGTTGTAAGTCGGTTCACTACCTGATTATTACGATGCAAATTTCCAAAGCAAAATTCGTTCATATTGTGGTGTGATACCTTGCGGTGCGATGCACAGAAAGTCCACAAATGCAACGTCTTTTGAACAAAATGGATTGTTTCATTCCCATCACGTGTTTTGCAAAATGTGTAACTTTGAAAAGGAATTAAACCTGCCCGAGGCAGTGCAATGTGCTTAAATTACTAGTAAAAAGGAAAGTAAAGCATAGGGTGGCAAGGAAGCAAAGTATCAGAATTGATGCCAGTAAAACTCCCCTTGTGGTCAACGCACCCTCCGTACCTTTGTTCGGGTCAACGACGCGTTTGCGCACCTTCGTTACTTTAAACCATGTGAGGACGCGCACTTTTGAAATGTGAACCTTCGAGTTGACCTCAGGCCACAACTTCTGCGAACAAAGCTCGATGCGTGCGAGGAATGTCCCGCCCTATATCCTTTTCATACCTTGTGAATTCCTCAAATTGTTTCAATCATGTTGTGTAACAATACCTTTCATTACTTGCGTAGACCGCATATTTCTTAATTTCATTACCTGCGTAGACCGCATGTTTTGATTGCGTAGACCGCGTGTTTATTAATTTCTTTACTTGCGTAGACCGCATGTATTGCTTGCGTAGACCGCGTACTTCTTAATTTCATTACCTGCGTAGACCGCATGCTTTAATTGCGTAGACCGCATGTTTTGATTGCGTAGACCGCATCTTAATTTCATTACCTGCGTAGACCGCATGCTTTGATTGCGTAGACCGCATCTTTCTTTAAATTCATTACCTGCGTAGACCGCATGCTTTAATTGCGTAGACCGCACCTTAATTTCATTACCTGCGTAGACCGCATGTTTTGATTGCGTAGATCCCATTCTCGTTAATCTCATTACTTGCGTAGACCGCATGCTTATGGTCAATTCGTTGCCAGCGTAGACCGCATGCTCCACCTACATGTTTGTATTTTCACAGCATTGTTATGCTCCCCACTTGCTTTGCGCTGTCACGCATTTCAAGTACGCTATCTATGCATGTTGTTAACAATATTGTACCTGTTAAGTTTGTTTTCTTTGCAGGCACGATATTGTATGTACGGTTCATTTGAGGCCGGTGCAACCAGACGAACCGCACAGGTATTGTATCCTCCGAGCGAGAAGTATTGAGAATTGCATAATTCTCTTACATCCTTTCTGCATTGTAGTGTAGTTTGGTGTATGCTAGCTTAAAATTGTCGCATGTATGCTTCGTTACAGCTTTCTTTACATAATCATAAGTTATGTTTGGCTCTGTGCATTGTCTTGCATTTTGCCCCTGCCTTCGGGCGCATATCTTGATTGTCTTGCATGTTTGTCCAAGTCTTCGGCCTTGTCAAAAATGGGTCGTCTCTGGGCTTTGAAATTCACTCCCGTCATTGTTATGACTTTCGAGTTCTGTCAAAAAGGGGCAACTGTAGACACCCCATTTTTGACCGTCCTCAAGACTTGGACGTCACCGAAGTGAAGAATAAGTAACTTTAGTTATGCCTAAATCGCTTGATTGGGCAATCTCGTTTTGAGGTTCTGCAGGATTTAGTAGTGGAAATTATCTTACAAGTTAAATAAATATTCAGTCATAATGGAGACCTCTAGACAACGACTTTTAAAATCAATTCTAATAAATTAACAGTGAAAAAAAAATTAGATCAAAGCATCACATTAATGGGTGAGATCCACCCATTAGAGTTCCTAATTTAGAGCTCTTATCAATCCCAATTTAACAATTTCTTGGAAAGCTCAAAATGACTGGCAATCTGTTGCAAATATAGTCCAAAATTTTAGGGATGGGCAATGGTTTATTCGAACCGCTCAAACCGCCTAACCAGCATATAAATGGGCGGTTTCACAAATATAATGCGGGCGGATGCGGTTTAAAATATGACAAATTTGCGGGTTGCGGGCGGGTTGCGGTAAACCCGCAACCCGCAAAAACCGCCCGCACTTTAATTATTATTATTATTATTATTATTATTACTTTTTATATACCAACTTTGTAACTTTTACAGGAGCACCATTATATTATCTATGACACTAGGATCCTTATTTTTAAGTATTTCTCAACTTTCTTAAGTCATAAGCATGCTGTAGTTGGGTTGTTTTAGTGGTTTGGCACCACTTATAATGCTATTTCAGTCCATAACAATGGAAGTGAAAGTGTGCATAGCAATGCTCGTGAGACATGCATAGCAAGGCAAATGCAAGAAATGTACGCTTCATGCAACATTAAGATGCACATTTCATGCCAGGGTGAGAAGTGCACATTCTATGCAAGCAAGGTTAAAACGTGCTCCATGCAATGTACATACTCTATGCAAAAGGATCAACGACGTACATCCAATGTGACATGTATATTCTATGCGACAACAAGAATAAGTATAGTACAAGATGCATTTATGCACTATGTGTGATGATCTACTTGCGAGTAGCAAACCATTTTCAAAACAAACATGAAATGTTTTGTTCCAATTTGGGCGATTTGGTCTATACTTGTTTGCTGTGCGCATAACATAGTAATTCTAGGCTAATAAATGGAATAAGAACACATAAAGTTTTCAAAAACGGATATCATGGTTAGTAGAGGCCGGTCTTCGGACCGGGCGAAAGGGGGTGCTCATAGCTGACCTTCCCCGATCGTACCCAAGCTCCCGAGCCGAGACAACTCCGGTGATGACGGACATGTGGCCTTCGGCATCGAGTCGGGGTTTCCTAAATTTCCCCATTTTAAAAATATTTAGGTGGCGACTCTGTATCTGGCAAAGCAGTCCATGTTTGGCACTACTTTTTCAAAAATCTGTTTCTCAAAACGATTTGCCAAATTTGGACTCTTTGGTTCAGATTAAGAACCGTGACACAAATCGAGTCCGAACTGTAGCATGAGGCCCACGGGCGCGTCTACAGCGCTCAATTGATGACATCTGAGTCTTAAGGTCGGTCAAAAATGGGGTGTCTACAGTTGCCCCTCTTTGACAGAACTCGAAAGTCATAAGTGACGGGAGTGAATGTCAAAGCCCAGAGACGACCCATTTTTGACAAGGTCGAAGACTTTGACAAACAGGCGAGATAAACAAGAAGTGTGCCAGCAGGCATGCCTGCAGGCAGGGGGCAAAATGCAAAATGATATGCACAAAGCCGAACGTAACTCATGACCATGCAAAGCAGCAAGTTGTAATGAAGTAAATATTCACAATAAGTGCAACAGTTCTAAGCGAGAATGCAAAGCAAAACTACATTTCATGCAGTAAGAGTGTAAGAGAATTACAATTCTCGCTACGTCTCACACGGAGAAGATACAATACCTGTGTGGCTCGTCTGGTTGCACCAGCTTCAAATGAACCGTACATACAATATCGTGCCTGTAACAGAGAGAAACTTAACAAGCACAACATAGTTAGCAACATATGTTCAACATTATATCGAATGCAGACAAACATGGTGCCGATGAAAAAGTGCATCGCAATGCAAGAAGAAACAAGAAGAAATGTGCGCAACAACCCAAGTTAAGCATGGGGGCATGACAATGCCAATGAAACGTGCGTAACAATGCAAGTGACGTGCATAACAATGCAGGATAAGTGCAACTTCAAAAGCAGGTTTCAAACAAAACATCGAGCAAAGAAATGCAAGCTTTGGCGAGGGCAACTCAAATGCGACCTCCAGTTTACCTCTCGGAGGGGTCGTAACGTACTCAAAAAGGATACATCCTGCTCTTGACGAGTAACAATGAAACACGTATCGAAAGTTGGAGTTGAAGTTCCCACAAAGGGATTTCGCGCCGAAAAGTGCACTTTCCTTGTACTTTCTTGAGTGCCGGGGACTCCAATCACCACCAAAATTTACAGGGAGAACAAAGAGACATTGGAGACCACCCAGGAGTGCCACCGACCAGCCTAGAGTGCCACTGACCAAGTTTTGTACAAGGGGGTGGTCGGCCTACCAGAAAATGGGGTCGGCCAACCACCTTGCTAAATTTCGGACAGTTTGGTCATTTTACACTTATTTCTTTAAATACACATGTCCAACTCACTGTTCCTCACAACTTCAGGTTCGAAAATCAGCTCTCCTTTCTTCCTAGACTATTTTCTTTCTCAGATCTGCGCTCTATACGCGTTTTCCAACGCCCCACGCAAAGTTGTTTCGCGAAATCTTTCAGTTTTCTTCACTTTGGACCGATTAAAATTTGATTTCAGAGCTTCTTTCTCCATTTTCACCATTTGAGGTAAGTTTGTCTCGATATTTGGAACATTTTCTCAGGAGTTGACTGGAGTTGACTTTTTCATTTCCCGAGAGTTGACTTTTGATGACTTTTTCTAATTTTGGCTAATTTTGCTCATTTTTGCTCATTTTTGCAGATTTCTTGAAATGGTGGGTCATTTCCCTCATGGTGGAGGTCCTCCAGGTGCCAAGGGTGATCCGGACATTATGTCATTGCCCCCAAGAGTTCGACCATTTGACCCCGAGAGGTACGATCCTCAGGAGCACATCCTCCCCCCGAGTGTTTTCTATCATTTTACCGATTTTGATTGACGAGCACCTACAGATCTCCTGCTACGGGAGCCGGAGTCTCACCTCTCTCACCAGGCGCGAGAAGTACGTACTTCATTTTTGCATTCTCTGCAATGTATTTTGCATTTCTTGCGCATTTCCTGTTTTCGCTATATATGTTCATCTGCTTATTTTGAACATGTTCACACATCATCTGGTCCACTTGGCACACAGCTTATGGGTCACTAGACTTTGCTCGTTTTAGCACACAGCTCACAACACAGAATTCTATCGAGTTGGCACACAGCTTGTTCTTGGACACTCAGTCTGTAGCACAGCATTCTGTTTGCATTTTGAACACACAGCTCAAGCACTTGGATTTCTGAGCTCGCAGCTCAAACTTTTGTTGTGAACACGCAGCCCACATTTTGAAATCTAAACACACGGTTCAAACTTTTTGTCGTGAACGCACATCCTATATTTTAGAAGTTGACACACAGCCCGAACTCTTGATGATGAACACACAGCCCAAACTCTTGATGATGAACATACAGCCCATAATTTTTGAAAGTTGAACACACAGCCCAAACTCTTGATGATGAATACACAGCCCACAGTTTTTGAATGTTGAACACACAGCCCGAACTTTTGATGATGAACACACAACCCACAATTTTTGAAAGTTGAACACGCAGCACAAACTCTTGATGATGAACACACAACCCACAGTTTTTGAAAGTTGAACACACAACCCAAACTCTTGATGATGACACACAACCCACAATTTTTGAAAGTTGAACACACAGCCCAAACTCTTGATGATGAACACACAGCCCACAGTTTTTGAAAGTTGAACACACAACCCAAACTCTTGATGATGAACACACAGCCCACAGTTTTTTAAAGTTGAACACACAGCCCGAACTTTTCGATGATGAATACATAGCCCACAATTTTTGAAAGTTGAACACACAGCCCGAACTTTTGAGGTGAACACACAGCCCATAGTTTTTGAAAGTTGAACACACAGCCCAAACTTTTGATGATGAACATACAGCCCACCGTTTTTGAAAGTTGAACACACAGCCTACACACTTCGATTCTGAACACACAGCTCATTCCTTGTGTTCATTCCTTGTGTTTGCACGCAGCCCATACATTTTCACTAGTGAACACACAGCTCACTCATTGCATTTGCACGCAGCTTATACTGAACACGCGGTCCACAACATTGTATCTGATTTTCTTTGCCCACAGCTTGTACTTTCATTTTGAAATTGAATATATCTGTTCATTCTGAATGCAGGTATCTTCCCGTGTTACACGGGGCTATGGCTTGATCATCGCTAGGGAGTGGTACGCAGAGCTCCCAGAGAGGGTTCGTGATCTGGTTGATGAGGTAGGGTTCGGACCCTTCTGCGCGAGGATATCTCGCTACCCTGCGAGCAGGACGCTGATGGGGCGCTTGTGGAGAGATGGTGGGACACCACCAACTCTTTCCACTTCTCTGCTACCGGGGATATGATGATGACCCCGTTCGACCTTGCAATGCTGACTGGCCTTGACGTGGCCGGCCGACCGGTTCCCCATGATGCAGACATGGGCGAGTGGGAGGCGGCTTGGATTTATCTATTAGGAGCCCGTCCGCCGATTGACAGATCATCGGGCAGAGTCAGGTACACTTGGTTTTCCACACATTTTAGAGAGACTGTGCCCGAGACTCTCGAGGAGGTAGAGTAGTATGCTCGAGGGTTTTTGATGTTCCTCCTCGGGACCACTTTGTTCTCCGATAGGGGAAACACCGTTGGCCTGTATCTGCTGAGTGCACTGGTAGACCTATCACAGGTTAGTCAGTATGATTGGGGTGGCGCCGGCCTTGCTACCCTCTACTGCTACATGAGCGCGACCTCCCGCGGGTTGGGGAACATAGTCTGTGGCTACTGGAGAGCCTGGTAGGTACTTTCTGCCCTCTTGATTTACACTTCTGCTTTTCATTACCTGTACACTGCATACGGCATACTTTACATTCTGTATTCTACATTCTGCACTCAGCACTCTATATTTCTGTATATTCTGCATTCTGATGGCTATTGCCCTGTTTTCCACAGCTATAGGTTTTCGCATACTTTTCGACATTAGCCCCGGAGCTCGAGGTGGAGGTGCCTCTTGTGATCCCTTACTCACTCGTATTTGAGGGCTCGTATCGGCCGAGGGATCGGGAGACTCTGCCCTACATACGGCAGTTTTTTGATACAGTACGGACGACCGAGGTAATTCAGAACTCTCAGTTCTCCATGTTTTCATCCTTGATTTATCTTGCACATTTGCGATTTCTAATTGGCTCATGCACTTGATTATCCGCAAATCACCTGGCAGCCTTAGGCGCCCTTGGGTAGAGATACTTGATTTCGGTTTCCTGGGGGATGGGCCGCTTCTCAGTACAGGATCCTAGTTGAGGGGCCAGTTGGTAGGGCCTAGTTTCTGGGGGACCATTTTCTGCGTCAGACGATGGGTTACCCCGAGCAGAGTATCCCCGCAGCACCTCCGGACGATATGCGGTCCACTGAGGGACTCACTCCCTAGGAGGTTGATTTGGCTATGCTGGGCACTGATGCAGCTCTACATTTGGAGGAGGGGGAGTATGCGACCTACTGTCATACATACTTGATGCCCCCATTGACAGGTGTCTGCACTCCTACTCGGAGGGCTATTGGCATGCCATCATCGAGTCGAGCTCGGGCTACAGATATCCCTTCGACCAGCAGGGCCGGCCCATCGAGAGGTGGGGTTAGACTGGTCCCCTCGATTCTCCCGACTTATCAGCACGCTGGGTGGCCCGGTATTCCGACCGAGCTGACAGGATGGTGATACGGGGCATCTTGCCCGATCCCAATAGAGCCTCCATTGCCTGATCACCAATACGTCAGAGATCCTGACTCGCCACCGGTATGCTTTACAGTTTTGATTTATCACTCAGATACTTGGACATTCATTCATTTACTGATAACTTGCATTTGCATCTACAGCCTCCCAACGAGTATACTGAGGGGTTGCTCGGGTTGGTGGCCTCACTTGAGGGTATGGTCTTGCGGAGAGAGACGCAGCTATTCATTGCCGGTGTTTCGGTACTTTTCAGTTTTCTTGCACTTGTCATACTTTTGATGACATGCCGAATTCGACTATTTCACTGCATTGGTTGACTGTATGTGTAGAGCACATCTGACACACACCATATTCATATACTATATCTGCATGCACCCACTCTATGTAGTTTTCTTGCCACTGCATTTGATATACATATTGGCTAATGTATTCAAATTTTATTTTTCCTTTTCAGATGCCTCCACTACAGGCTGAGCCACAGGCCGGGCCGTCTAGGCCTTCTCGGGGAGCTAGGAGAGGGGGTTCGACCCGCAGCCGAGGCGGACGCAGAGCGCTTGTCATAGAGGAGGAGTCCAGCAAGGAGGAGGAGTCTGCACATCCCCAGTCAGAGACATCCGCTGGTAGAGAGGGTGACTCTGGTTCCGGTTCCGATAGTGGAGATGATGCCGAGAAGGATTCTGAGGGCGGCGACTCCGATTCAGATGATGATGATGGTGCAGAGGTTGTTCCGCAGAAGAGGACGAAGAGGGCCTCTTATTCCTATGCTTGATAGCATTGATGCAACTGTTCCTGCTTTATTTGCCTTTTTTACTAGTAGTTGTAGCACATTGTACATTACTAGGCAGTTTTATTTTTTGTAAAACTTGTACCCTTGTTGTAAAATGTTGTAACAAAGGAAGCATGATGGAATGAAACAGGTTTTCGAAAAAGTGTTGCATTTTATGTTCTTGCATCGCATCATATCACTTCGCACAAAAATGAGATGGAATGAAAATTGAATAACGAATATTGCCAAGTCAGGTAGTAAAGCGACACAACAAACTAAACAACTCAACTTACTAAGAAACAACAAAACCTTAGCAAGTTTACAACTCGATAAGCAAAGCTCGACAATGTTGATTAAACAAAAAGTAACAACTCACTATACAAAACTCGACAACTCGACAAAACCCAACGACTCGATAAACAAAACAACTCAGCAAGCAAAACAACAATTCGATAAGCAAAACAACAACTCGATAAGCAAGACTTAACAACAACTCGATAAGCAAATGCATTTCGGAGAATCAAGGTAACGGAACGCATCCGAAACAGAGGGAAACAGAGACCTTTGATACTCCCAACACATGGAAATGCTAGGAACTCTCTTTTAGAGGCTAGAACAAGACCAAAGCCACACTTCTCTCCATGGCTGACCACCTAAGGAAGCTGGCCGACTAGTTTTCTGTCTTGGAGACCAAAGGGGTGGTCGGCCTATCAGAAAAAGTGGTCGGCCGACCACCTAGTTTGGCAACCACCAGATTTGTGACACATGTCCCCCGAACAGTGCCTTATCCTCTATAAAGGTCCCAGCTTCGTGGTTCATTCATTTCATCTCAGTTTTGCATCAAAATGGAGGCGTTCCTTACTGAAAATCTCACAGCTTGGGTTGCTACTTTGGATGGCTCGGAAAAGTTGAACTTCCGGGACTTTGGCTTGAATGCACTATTCACGCTGGGCCGTACTTCGCTACATCTTCCTTTCCTTCATGTCGCGGCGAGGTTTTGGAATCTGGTAACACACGTCTTTAGCTTTAGCGGGCAAGAGATGTGTCCTACTTTCGAAGATTTCCAAGCTTTGATGGAATCCGAGCGCAACGAGAAAATCTTGCCTCAACTCCGATTCGGCCACGTCCAAGCCTTAGGACAAATGTGCGGCCTCACTTTGCATGACGCTCGATCATTGATTCACGACGGGGAGTTGGATATCCCAAGCTTGGTTTGCTGGTTTTCTGATGCTGGTAACCGCGGCGATCATCAGTGGCAGGGCTATCGGCGACACGCACTTTGCCTATGCTTGCTATCTCATTTCTTGCTTGCCCCGGGCTCCGGTGGGTTTAGCACTCGTTTGATTGAAGTGGCCGAGGGCCTGAAAGAGGGCAAAAACTGCATTGCCATGACATTGGCTGAGACATTGATGGGCTTAGACGCCTTTCATCGCCGGGAGACGGCTAGGCTTGCGGGGAGCCCACTACTATTGCAGATAATGTTTCCCACCCCATCTCACATATATATTGCTCACATCACTCGGCTCTTAGGCTCCGTTCTTCTCACAAAACCCTTTTCTCACTTTTCTCTCATTGTACATCTCTCTATTCTTTAATCTCTCATTTTTCATCCCTCCCCAGGTATGGTTGATGGACAAATTGAGAGTAGTGGACTCGTGTCCGGTATACTCAGCTCGTGGCTATTTATTCCGACGACGTCTAGTCGATGCCCAGGATGAGGGGTGGTGGTACAACTGGATGTGCAGTTTGTCCTCAGACCACATTGCTTGGCGTTGCCTTTGGCTCAATCTGCCGGCAATGAGTTACAACATGACCCGTCAACCTGGGATTCAATTGATTGGCATGACACACGGTGTCTTCTATTTTCTGTTCCGGTTTCGGCGCCAGTTTGGACATGATTAGACTTGCACGCTAGAGGGGATAGAGTACCATGCTGCATTCCCAGCTCGAGGCATACAGCTTGCCCGGTATGCCACAACATGGAGGACTAAAGAGCTCCTGGCCCCCGCTCTCACTTTCAAAGTTCTTTATGAATGTAATAAAAAAGCAACTTCAATTTGTATGCAAGAGCAGGAGAACTCTGTATTGAAATCAATGAAATTGAAGGTTGTGGGTACTGAAAATTTTCCGCTTTGGTCCAAAAATAGTCTAAGTTGTAAAAATATTAATTTGAGCAAAATCAACTTTTATTAAAATTTTTCAAAACCATTTTTGGAGTGGATCAGAACTGGACACACCTGAGATCTGTCATTGAGATGCACAACCCCGGATCCCAGCAACTGGAAAGTTGCCCCTAGTTTGAATAGCACTGCACCGGAGATTACAACTGAACTCTTGAATGCTGAATAGACAAAGATGACCGAGATGATCAAATGGACAAAGTTGATCGGGGAAAAAGTTTATGGCTGAACTTCAGGATGAAGTTGCCTACGTATCCCAAAAATAGAAATCAAGCCTTACGTAGTTCAGGCTCGGGTTCACTCGAGTATTTTCACTTTCCTTTTGTGCTCTAACTTTTGCCAAGGCTGCCCTTTGCGGGTTTTCAACCTTGCGAGCTTAGTTTTTGTAATTTCAAATTTTTCATGCTCTAACTTTTGCCTAGGTAGCCCTTTTCGGCCTAGCGAGCCTCTCAGGGGTAATATTTCTTCAACTTGTCCATGTTGATCGGTTGTGAGAACTCTAGGCCATCTAGGTCTATCAGAACAACACCTCCACCTGACCAAATAGACTTAATGATGTAAGGACCAGTCCAATTGGGTCTAAACTTGCCCCTAGGGTCATGGATGGGAGCTCGATTATCTTTGAGTACCAAATCTCCTTCCTTCAAATTTCTGGACTTAACCTTCTTGTTGAAAGCCCTGGCAATTCTTCGTTGATAACCTTGAACGTGGTACAGTGCTTTTAGTCTTTTTTCATCAAAGATCATGAGTTCCTCAAATTTGCTCTGTTATCAATCTGCCTCGGCTATCTGACACTCAGCCAGCACTCTCAATGACGGAACCTCAATTTCAATAGGTAGAACGGCCTCCATCCCATAAACCAATGAATACGGAGTCGCCCCAGTAGAAGTTCTAATTGAAGCCTGGTAGCCCCACAGAGCAAATGACAGCTTATCTGGCCAGTCTCGGTAGATTTCCACCATCTTCTGTAAAATGCGCTTGACATTCTTGTTGGCGGCCTCAACTGCTCCGTTGGTCTGCGGCCGATATGTGGATGACTTATGAAAAGCCAAGTTGTATTTTTCCAACAAGTCAATCACCTCTTTTTTGAAGTGGGAACCATTATCTGAGATAATCTCGTTCGGGACGCCATAGCGATAGATGATGTTGTTCCTGATAAACTTTGCAACATGCGACGCTTTCAACACCGCATAAGGCTGGGCCTCGACCCACTTCGTGAAATAATCTATCGCGACCAGAATAAACTCATGCCCATTGGACCCTTTTGGAGTGACAGCCCCGATCACATCGATTCCCCAAACTGAAAATGGCCATGGCGAAGTCATATTGTACAGCTTCGATGGCGGGTTGTTCATGCGGTTTGTATGGATCTGACATTTGTGGCATCGCCGAACAAAGCCGATATAATCCTCCTCCATGGTGGACCAGTAGTAACCCTATCTGAGGATTTTTCGGGCCAGCATTACCCTGTTCACGTACGCTCCGCATTCTTCTCCATGGATGGCCTCCATTAGGCGCTTTGACTCTTTAGCCTCAACGCACAGCTTATGCATTCCCAGATGACCTCTCTTATATAGTTTTCCTCCGCAGATGATGAATTGGGCAGCCATCCTTTGGATTGCCCTTTTGTCTTTGGCATTTGCCCCTGGCGGATATGCTTCTTTCTCCAAGAAGTTCCAGACATCGTAATACCAGGGGTTGTTGTCTTGAACTTCTTCTATGGCGGCAATTGACTCATAGGCCGGTGCAAACTTCTGGTCAATAATGATCGAACGCATCCGGACTCCAAAAGAGATGTCTATCATGGAAGATAGAGTTGCTAGTGAATCTGCGAACCTGTTGTTTTCTCTTAGTAGATGAGTGAAGTTTAGCTTCTCAAACTTAACAAGTCCAAGGTCTGGTGATACATTATCATCTTTTCTTCTTTGACTTTCCAATCTCCCTTAGGTTGGGATACAACAAGGTTCGAGTCCCCAATGACGTCCAACCGTCTTGCCCCTAGTTCCAAGGCCGCTTCTAAACCAGCAATGCATGCTTCGTACTCTGCTTCGTTGTTCGAGACTTTGAATCAGAGTTTAAATGCTAAAGGGATACGGGAATTGTCGGGTGCTATCAGCAATACCCCTAGACCACACCCATGCTGGTTCGACGCTCCGTCAAAGTACATCGTCCAAAACTCATCTTCGATATGCAAAATGGCCTCATCTGGGAATAAGTACTCAACTGCTTCACCTCCTTCAACTGGATGATCGGCTAAGAACTCCGCTACTGTTCTTCCCTTGACTGACTTGCGCGTCACATATTTCAGATCGAATTCGGAAAGCAACAGCAACCAACGAGCTAGCCTACCCGTAAGTGCCGGTTTCTCGAAGAGATATTTGATGGGATCTAATCTTGAAACCAGCATTACAGAGTGAGCTAACAGGTAGTGCCGCAACTTCTTGGTAGCCCATACCAAGGCTAAACAAGCCTTTTCCAACGGTGTGTAGCGGGTTTTATACTCCAACATCTTCTTGCTCAGCTAGTAGATAGTCCTCTCCACCTTGTCCCCAGGCTCTTGTGCGAGCATGCAGCCTATTGTAGTCTCAGTTACTGAAAGATACAAAATCAACGGTTTCCCCGGCTCAGACGGTGACAACACGGGCGGGTTTTGTAAGTATTCCTTGATCTGTTCAAAAGCAGCTTGGCATCGGCCATCCCATTGGAACTTTTTTCCTTTCTTCAGGAGACCAAAAAGTGGTTCACAAGTCAAAGTTAATTTTGAGATAAACCATCTTATGAATTGCACTTTACCTAGAAAGCCTCGCATCTCCTTTTTAGCCCTTGGTGGTGGCATTTCTAGGATGGCCTTGATTTTGGAAGGGTCGACTTCGATACCTCTCTGTGTAGTCAGAAACTGCAACATTTTTCTTACTGTAACACCGAACGTACACTTCTGAGGATTCAGCTGCAACCGAAACTCTCTGATCCTTTGGAAAAACTTTTGCAAGGCGGTGTAGTGGCCCTCTCTTTCTTTGGACTTGACAATCATGTCGTCCACATACACCTCAACCTCTTTGTGGATCATGTCGTGCAATATTGTGGTCGCGGCCCGTTGATATGTAGCTCCAGCATTCTTTAGCCCAAATGGCATTACCCTGTAGCAATAAGTCCCCCACGGGGTGGTGAATGCAGTTTTTTCTCGGTCTTCAAGTGCCATCACTATCTGGTTGTAGCCCGAAAAGCCATCCATGAACAAAAGCAAAGCATGCCCCGCTGTGAAGTCCACTAACTCATTGATATGCGGCAAGGGATGTCGTCCTTTGGACTAGCTCTGTTCAAGTCCCTGAAATCCACGCATACTCGGATCCTGCCATCCTTCTTCGGCACTGGAACGATATTGGCCAACCAAGTTGGGTATTCAGATACCAATAGGATCCCTGCGTCAATTTGCTTGGTGACCTCTTCTTTAATTTTGAGAGCCCAATCGGGGCGGATCCTCCTGAGTTTCTGTTTAACGGGTCGGGCCTCGGGGTCAAGAGGGATCCAGTGCTGTACAATCTCAGGATCGATTCTAGGCATGTCTTCGTAGGACCACGCGAAAACATCTTTGAAATCTTTTAATAAAGCGACTAAGCGCTCGCGTTCCTCCGAAGACAACGTGGACCCGATCTGGACCAGCCGCGGGTCCTCCTTAGTACTAACATTATCAGTAGTGATTTCATCAACTAAAGGTTTAACAAATCTTTCCTGCTCTTAATCAATTAAGCGTTGCAAAATCGGAGGAATTTTTTCCTCGTCGTTTTCATCAAAATTTTGAAAGTCCTGATTAATACAATAAATCAAGGGCACAAAAAAGTACTCAGAAACCACATCCATTCCATTCTCATTAAGCATATCCAAATTGTCCGATTCTTCGGTTACAACAGACTCGAAAGAGAAAGAAAAAGACGACTTAGACAGATCTGTGGCATCCGGGTTGTCACCCCCAGGAATACCGGACTCAGACTCAGTCGAGCTGGAACCTGATTTCGACTCAATAGATTCGGTGGAATCAGATTCTGGCTCACTGCCTGACCCAGTGCTGCTTGACAAAAATCCCTCATCGTACTGCCAGATGAAAGAGGGTGCGATGGATGCATCCAAAATACTTACTGGTAGGTTCGCAGCTGTTTCATTCCCAATCATGGACACCGAGAAGTTATCCCCCAAACACTTCTGTACGATCGGAGGATCTGAAAGTACACAAGCCAGCGCTACCCCCATTTCATTTTCAGTGCTCTCGGAATCCACTGCCTCATTCTGCTCAACCTCAGTCGATGGGTCTGTCTGCTCCTCGACAACATCATCCCCGGATAACTGCAGGTCGAAGAAGATCTTAAACCCTGGCTCGCACTTCCTCTCCGCGCTCAACCATGGTTTCGAGAAGCCACAGAATGGAAAATCTTCCCCCTTCCGGACGAAGCGTCCGTTTAGGGTACCCTGAATGGGTCGGTACATTAGCTCATAAGGCTTCCTGGCCTGTTTTGCTTTGGCTCTCTCGGCCATCTCCTTACCTTTCCTTTCCCAGTCCTCTTTGGTGGGCAGATAACCCAAACCAAAGGTATGCGAGTTGTGCGGCACTTTAGCCGATACAGCGACGCCCTTTCGGCCACTCTCTTTCCCAATCCCATCCCAGGGATATGTTGAAGCTTGTTCATGATTGCACACTGACATACACCCCCTCATTAACAGCCAAAATGTTCTGTACGACCCGGGCCTCAGCTAGAGTAAACCCCGATAAGAACACATCTTCCGTGCCGTGCTCGATTTCCAAGACTGGTGTAGACACTTCTGGCGGCAGATGGATTGACGAGTTCCCAAAAAAAATGGCTACCCCCTTCCTGTGAGGGTACTTCAACATCTGATGCAAGGTAGAAGAGACTGCCTTGACTTGGTGCAACCACGGTCGTCCCAAAAGTAGGTTAAAGGTTGCGGGAACGTCCAAGACATGGAATTCAATGTTGTGTTGTCCTGGACCAACCTGGGTCTGAATTTTGACAGTCCTCATCACCTCCCTGCTTGTGTTATCATAGGCTCTGATCACTCGAGTAGTTGGCACGAAGTCCGCGGGCTTCAACCCGATTGCATATGCCGTCCTTGATGGGCACACATTAATGACGGATCCCGTGTCGACAAGAACCACTGGCACCCACTTGTCTCTACATTCCACAGAGATGTAGAGGGGTTTGTTATGATTTGTGTCCTCAGGCGGTAGTTCTTTGTCCGAAAAGGTCAACGTCGGGGAACCTCCTTGTAATAACCCTCATCGCTGCTTACCGATAAACATTGATTACCGTCAAACTGAACTGATTATGACTGATAATTGAACTGATTAGAGTACTGGACTGACTGACTGAAAACTGGAACTGAATTGACTGCGTACGTATGTTAATTTGTATTCTATCTGTTTGATTGTTTATTTGATCTGTTTACGTTTTATGTTTCAATTGCTAATTGAAGGCCTTATCGGCGGCCGAACCGGGAATTGATTAATGTTTCTCGACCCTCATAATTAATGTAATTTTATGGTGTATTTATCTGAAATCTGATTTAGTGTGACTAAATTAGATTAAAATAAGCTAATTAAAGAGTTAGGCTTAATTACCAAATTGCCATCCTAGTGGCCCACTACTTGAATCATCTTTGAGCCTCATTACACTCATACATACACATTTCATCAGCTCATTCCTTAGACTCAACCGACCAAGATAGAGAGTGAGAGAGAATTGAGTGGATCTTGAGTTCATTGGTAGAATTGCTTGAAGAATTGAAGTATAGCTTGCTAATTTGAGCTTCTAGTCTTGCATTGAAGACCTAAGGTAGAGTAACTGCCCTTTTGTTCTTGAGTTTAAGTGATTCTTGCATGATTTATAGCAAATTGTAGCCTTGAGCCAAGTTATGGCTCTTACATGGTGAATTGAAGCTCTTTCCTTGCATGCATGTTTGTATTGTAGATGTTGAGTTGTTTTCATGGCAAAATGTTACATGCATGCTCACAATTATGTTTAAGTCCATGATTTCATCATGTTTTGGAAACAATTGGCTCCTTAGAGCATCAAATTGAAGCTTTGAATTGATTTGAATTCATGGCATGTTTGCATGTTTCTCATGTTCATTGAAAATGGTTTGAAATTGGATTTGAATCAAAACACCTTGGGCTTTGATTCTTAAAATTGAGCTTTGAACCATGTCATTCTAATATGTTTACAAGTGTTTTCTGGAAATTCAGCCAAGAGGATCGGTTTTGATGCATTTAAACCTGGTTTTGGCTTGGAGGTGCAATCTGGAATTCCAGATTTTGCAACTTCCGGTCTGAGCGTATGGAAGTTACGCTCGAGCGCGGAATCCGATGCATCCAGTATTTGTTCTCTGCACTGTTTTACCAGTCCTCGAGCGGAGGATTGGTGATGCTCGAGCGGAGGCATGTGTCTCACGATCGACGGTGGCGTCGAGGAGAGCAGTCGAGCGAGATTTTCAACCCATCCGTCTTTTACAGTACGCGCCGAGCCGAGCGTGTAATTTTTGGCTCAGAGACAGCGGGGAAACCTGAGCTCGAGCGGACTTATTTTTCTGAAACTTCCTGAACTGCTTTTAAAACGTGCATCTTTGCGCATCCTCATCCCATTCTAGGCAGTCTTAGCCTAGTTACGTATGATGGACGAGAGTACAGATGTAGATACACAGAGGCTTAGGATTAAGTTATTATTTCCAGCGTGTAGGCTAGTGTGTTCACTCTGTTAACATGTGTAGGGTTGGTGACTGGGGAAGACACGGCCTATGCATACCTAAGCCCAGAATAAAGTGAGTAAAGATTGTGTTAAAGATAGTGTTCAAAAATGATTATTTTCTGAACAACTGAACTGTACTGTTTCTGAAGTTGGAATACTATAATTAGTATGTATTCCTATATTTGTGGCTAGTTGTTATGTGGTCGTAGTATCTTACACTACTGTTTCTGACTGATGGCCATATTTACTAGTTCGGTCTTTGAAGAACCTACCTGTTTACACTGATACGTTACGCTAATGGGTGTAACTCCACATTGACTGTATCGACTGACACACGACTGAATACTGTTTTAAACCGAACTGTTTTCAATTCGCACATCTTACATCTTTACGCTTTATGTTATTCACTGGGCTTTAGCTCACTGCTCATATATATATATATGTAGGTGTACAGGCACCAGACCGCGGCTAGGAGCGTCAGGGTTACTCCAGTTTTGTCAAGCCAGCCTATGTGCCTCACTGCGAGGTTCCGAGCCTATATTGCTAAGGCTTAGGGGTGTTTTAGGACTCCCCCTTATGTACTGTCTTACTGTTTTGTAATTACCGAATGGATTGTATAGACTGAATGCTTACTGTACTGTTGTATAGGGATTGAGTCCCTATTCTGAATGATTGTATATATTGTATATACCTTTCAACTGAATGTATATATGTTTGAAAAGTCTTTTTGCATACAGACTGTCACAGCTCATTGGGCATTGTTTAATTACTGTATTGGCTTCCGCCAGGCCCTGTACTCTGTTTTACTGTTCTACTGTTAAGCAGGCCTTCAGTAATCTCGGATTACTGGCCGGTTACGGTGCTAAACCCATAGGGCCGGGTTTGGGTCATGACACTCCTCCCGGAAAGACCAGTCCAACTAGCTGCTCAGGTGTGGTGTCAATGGAGAGCTTAACCTTGTCCATAGCAGATAAGACAGCCTGTCTATGTACTCGCAAAGCCATAAGCAGTCCCCAGATGGAGATGTCTGCTTGTATCTTTTTCAGCTGCTTCAGTACAGCCTCTTCTTCGAGTTGCTTCTCTTTTTGTTTCTCGGCCTCCTTGTCCTTCCCGGACGCTTCTAGTTGGTCTAAATACGGGGGCTTGAAATACCGCCTGCTCCTGGTCATATGATCGACTTCGCCGATGTACCAAGTATCGTCTGGTTGATTACTCCCCCAGTCCTCATCCGTGTGGGCGAGACATAGATCATCGTCTTCCCACCACATTTCATCGGCAGCCGATAGACACCTGTCCGGCTCCGGTTCCACTGTCCTTGTACTCGCAATACCTTCTGTCCACATGCTCACAGCATTCTCTGTCTTCATGCACACAGAACTTTCAATCCCCACGGGGGCCTTGGCTTTCCTAATTCTCTCAGACTCTTCGATTCCTTCTTGTTCCAACTGCGTCAGTACAGCTAGCTGCTCTATAATTCCCGTATTCAAAGTGCCCAGATCCCGAGCGAGATTTTTAGCACCGGCGCTCTTCGGCGATACATTCTGATCTCCGGCCCTTCCGGCCACAATTGATGTCCTTGCCCCTGCCGGGCCCTGTTCCAACTAAGATTCTTCAACAATGTCTGGTAGGTCATCAAGCCACCCGGTAACCTCTGTTGACTCTTCAAAATCCGACCAGTTGACTGCCACGCCCTCTGGATCTTGTTCAATACTGGAGGTTAGCAAAATCCCCCTCCACAACCGCCAAGTCATCTATCCTCTGACCAAATCCATCCCCTTATATCACAAAAAGTTCTGCCCCTGCCGGCAATTCCACATTTGGCCCAACCTGGACTACTGACAGAATGTAGTCACTTGGACTGTATACCTCCACAGCAAAACTCCCAGATTCCTCAGATTCTGACTCAACAATCCCATTCTCCACTGAAGTCTCCCCTGTTCTGTCTTCGACAGTCACCACCATTGGTTCGGGTTGGGTTCTGGAGATGTCCAACATGCACAAGTCAGTGTAGTCAGGAAGGAGCACCTCCGGCTTGGGTAGGTGGGACGGGGTAATATATATGCAAGGATCGAAAGACACGACCCCAGTCTAGATAAAGTTGATGCGTTTGGGAGGTGGAGCTTGGTTATGCGGTGGGAGAGGGTTGGTTGTGACGTTGGGTTTTTCTGAAGGCACAATCACCTGTTTGTCAATGAGGTCTTGAATCTCATGACGCAATCTAAAACATTGGTCGGTGTCATGACTGTGTTGTTGGTGATATGCGCAGTATTTTGTCGGGTTATGAGAGGGTGGGAGTGAATTTGGCAATGGCCTCGGCTCCAGGGGCTTCAAGTGCCCTTTTCTGATTAATACCCCTAGAGCTTTGGACAGGGGCATATATAACGGGGTGAAGGTTCTTTGGCCTCGAGGTTGGTATTTGGTTGTTTGTGTGTTACTTCCGGACGCACCGGAGAATGGTGTAGCTGCCGGGGTTCTTGGAGGGGGAATGGTGGTGACCATGCTTACTTCTGAAGTTCTATTATTTGCGGTGTTACTGGTGCCTGTATTGGTGTTGCGGTTGAAGGTTTTTCTGGGTTACTCTCTGTCATTATCAATCAAGCCCTGTTTCAAGGCATCCTCAATCTGTACTTCCATCTCATGCAAATCTGAAAAGGTAGGGAAGGGGAGTACGATCATTTTCTGCATAAGCTTAGGCTGGAGATTGCGCACAATTATCCGGATTTGATCCTTGTCAGTGGGCCTAAGGGTCATCATTGAGGCCTTGGCCCTCCAGCGGGCTACGAAATCAGAAAAACTCTCCTTAGGCTCTTGCCTTGTTGTCTTAAGATCACGGGTTGTAATCTCGATTTACGTGTTATAGGACTACTGCGTAACGAAAGCCTCGGCCATCTCATCCCAGTTCCGTTTGGCATCATCTTCTAATTTTGCATACCAGATAGCGGCCACACCCGATAGGGTCCGGCCGAATAATGAAAGTTTCTGCGGTCTGGTGAGGCCCATCGGTCGTAGTATATCTGAGAACAACCGGAGATGCACCATGGGATCTCCAGATTCGTTAAAGCGGTCGATTTACGGCATTTTGAACCTATCTGGCAGCGTCACAGCCACGTCAGTATACCCGTTCTCAATGTCTGGGATGGACTTTACCCCCTGGGATTTCTTGAACAACTTTTCGAGCTTGCTCAACTTCAATGCTGTAGGGTCCACTTCGAACTCGAAGGGAGAGTTCGGTTGATTGATAGGCATAGGTGCCTTGGACAATTGAGGTAGAATCGGGGGCGGAGTCGGCCCCGTTGGGATGTCTGTATCCTCCTGGATATTCTGGACATTCGGTGTCTCCCCAGGTAGCGGGACCCTTGGTGGGGGAGGAGCTTGATGTGAGGCTGATGCTCCGGCTTGCTGCTGTAGCCGGGTAATTAGCTCTGTCTGCTGGGCCATGATCGCAGCCTACTATTTGAAGAATTCCGCTTGGCGGGCAACGTCCTCCTGCATGAGCTTCATACTTTCTTGAAGCTGACGCATCATTGCTTCCATCCCGGCCATGTTCTGCTAATCCTGCTGACTGACTAGTATATCTATCTCTATGGTAATAATTGAGACCTCGGCCCGACTGTCCACTGATGGGGTAGACCACTACTCTGGTAACCGCTGCTCGGATATACTGCGTTTTCTCGGCCTCCGTCTGATAACCGGGGGTAGATAGTGGAACACTGGTTGTCCGTCAACCAGATCCTCAAATCGATTGAGTCGGCAACCTCTTGTCTAGAGTGCTTGGGGAATATATGCTTGATCTGAAGCAATTGTGCTACGCTACCCCTAGCAAAAAGATAAATAAAGCAATAATAAGGAAATAAACAACCAGACAAACAGACAGCATAAGAGCTTAAAATAAACACACAACACACAGTCGGGCATAACAACACGCAGTCGATAAACTAAATATACTGTTCTCAAAAGCACTAATCACTGTTCCCAAACTACCGTCCCCAAAACTGAATCTGATACCCGCAGATAACTGATTCTCAAAATACTGAACTGGTGCCCGCAGGCCTGATGCTCAAACTTGCAAACTGATACATGTATGCCTGTAGAGACGCACTCCAAAAGCACATAGTAAGCAACTGAGAGCCAAAACACCCCTATGTTGGGGTAGGGTTTCCCTGTCCTATTTTGTCAAGAACTAGGGTTTCACTACGCACGTAGTGGTTTCCAACAACCTATGATCGGGTAAGCAACCTGTCCTAGTTTGGAATGGTCACTATGGATTCCGAATATGTGCTAGGTCGAATGGTCAAAGAGGGTGCCCCGGTAAAACCAGGGTTTGTGTTCCAGTCATGGCAAAGCCCGCAACCGGTCAGCCTTATGGCACGCTTCTCGAAGCAAGCCTCCGGCAAACCGTTCAGGAATAGGATACGGCAAACACGGTGTCCTAGGCACACCAATGCAAATGCAATGCAAAGAAACACATAAGTGTAATCAAAACAAGATATCATGAGTTCGAGTCAAGTTCTCCAAACTCCTTAGCAGAGTCGCCAGAAACTGTAGACGTCCCCGAACGTCCTGGGAGGGAATCCCGTTTTGTTCATTGGGGCTTACTACCGTTCAGACTCAAATGTCACGGTTCTGAATCTAATCCCGCAAAGTGCAATGCGAGACCGATAAATCACCAAAGAGTCCAAATCCGGCAAATCATTTTGAAAAACAGATTTTTAGAAAGAAGTGCCAAACATAGACTGCTTTGCCAGATACAGAGTCGCCACCTAAATATTTTATTTTGGGGGAATTTAGGAAACCCTGACTCGTGCCTAAGGCCACGTGTCCGTCATCACCAAAGTTGCCTCAGCTCGGGAACTTGGGTACGATTGGGGAAGGTCACTTCGTGAGCACCCCCGCTCGCCCGATCAAAGATCGGCTTCTACTAACCATGATATCAAGTTTTGAAAACATTATGTGCTCTTATTCCGGTTTATTAGCCTAGATTTACTATGTAATGCGCACAACATACAAGTATAGAGTGGATTACCTAAGTTGGAACAAAGCATCGCGTATCCGTTTGTTTTGAAAATGGATTGAAGTTTGCTACTCGCAAATAGGCTAAAACACGGGTTTCGACAAATTATTCCAACTCAAGCAACCCAACCTTCACCCACAGGCATTCAGGCTGTTATATCACATAAACACATAGCCTCATGGTAAGCATGCTATCATGGCAGTCACTTACACACATGCAAGGATGCTAAAGCATAAACACTTACCGAGTACTCCGAGCCAAAGAAAGAAACTAATTAGAAATCATGCATGAATCCTAACTATGCTGAAATGCCTAATGCAACACATGCAAAAATGCAACTAAGATAGGCTCGGCTATCCTAAAATGGCATACGAAATGCAACAACCGATACATGTATTCAACTTGGAATTAAAATACAATGCAGTTAGCATGATGCGCCGAGCCCGATGCGTGCAAAACAGATGAATGGATGTAAACATACGAGCATAAGGATGCTAATTTAAATGTGCCCTAAAACTAACCATCATAAGCTGGTAAATAAAAAGGAGAAAGACGTGGGGTTGGAAGACATACATCACACACACGCACACTTATTACAACATTGCCCTCCTCGGAGGGTCCAAATAAATATTACACAACCAAAATGGATAATAACTCACAGCTAATTATTACACAATTCTAGCTAATTAACAAATCAACTAAGTAAGCAATAAACTAGCATGCAAACTATGTAGAATGGACTGCCTCGGCTCTGTTTTGGATGACAATGGATGCATGCATGCTCGAGTCGCCTCGTCGGGAAATCCATCGCAATGCCTCATCTCGCCTTTGTGTGCAATTGATTTGAGAAACTTGTAAGAGGCTCCAAGAGGCTGAAACTCCACTCTGGAAAGTTGTGGGAGGGTTGTCGACCAGCCAATGGCATTGGAGACCACCTGCCGATCACCCTTTGTGGTGGAGACCAAAAAAAGGTGGTCGGCCTACCAGGAAACCTGGTCGGCCGACCACTTTCTGCCCCTGGATTCTAGTTTTCTGTAACACAAAGCAATAGGGAGGCATGGCAAGGTATTTTCAACAAATGTGTGCTCGACCACTCTCCCCGTCATAACATAGGCTCTAGGGAGTGTAACCCTTGATCCTCGGACCACCAATCACGCATCTCGATGCATGATGGCCGAGGAGTCGAATTGCACGACTCAATGGGACATGAATGCACATATAAGCAACTAAAACCAACAACTCCATCATGGATGGTCAAGAGTGTCGGCGACCGGGAATCGAGGCATGCTTCGTCACTTTGAGTACGAGACGTCCCTTGTTTCCCGTGTTCGGACTAACTCCTATTCCGAACACAATGCAACCCAAACATGGAAACGCAATGCAATTATGTAAACAAGAAACATGGCATGCGCAATGCAATGCATGCAAGCATAATGAAATGTAACATAAGTATGCAAACATACAATACAAGGGACAAGCACGCAACAAAATGACCAAACCACCAACGCCAAAAGCATGCATACTCAATGCAAAGCAACATAAGCAACCTATCAATGCTAATGGCATGCAACCATGTGACACGATGCGACTTAGCATACTCAATACGACAAACTACCCGGCATGCGCAATGCTAAGGATAATATGGCATATTCAATGCAAGATGAACTTAAACCAAAGTGAATGGGCCTCAGCCACACCCAAATCAGTGGCCAAACATGATGAAAATGAAGCAACAACACACATGCAAACATGCACAAATGCAAGGGACCAAACCTAAGGCACCAAATGCAACTCTATCAAAGCATGGCAAGGGATGAAATGTGGCATACAAACACACATTGTTCAGCGCTAAAACATGATGCACCATGGTCCTGAATCATGAAAATATGTCACACAATGCATGCTAGATGGCCCAAATACCGAAACTAGTGAAGCGGATTACACTAGAGGTACACAAAGTAATGCACAAATGACAAAACCGACCCCAAACAGACCCTAGGCAGCTCCAAGATAGTGGGAAAATATGTTGGGATGGTGGCTTGGAATGCATTCAAATGAAGCTCATGCAATGGCCGGTGAATGAGGCATTTAAGCATAACTCTCAAACGCATTTAAAGAGTGAAAATCATGGAAATATGACATACATATAAGCTCTGAAATATGATGTGCAATGGCCCCAAAACATGAAAACACCTCAGTATATGCATGCGATGGACCTCAAAACTCAAAGTTAAGCATGGATATTGAACTACAGGCATGCAAAAAAAAGCATCATTTGACCATGAGACCCAAAAACAGAGCTAAGGCAGTCCAAAATATGCACAAAATCAGTTTAAGGCATGGCCAAAAAGTGCTAGAATCAAGGGTCAACATAGCATGCAATGTAAGCTAGTAAAGAGGATTTGCACTACAAGTATGTGAGGCAATCAAGAGGCCACCAAACAAGCAAAATTTAGAAGTATGCCATGTCAAATAATGCCCAAAAACTCATGGAAACAAGGTCAATGCATGCAAGAATGATATGTTCCTTTGAAAGGCCAAAAAGAGAGTTATTCTACACATGCAAGATGGACACCCCACATGACAAAACCACCTCTGGACAGAGGTTATGAAGGCCCTAAAACTCACTGAAAAGGGCCTGAAATGAGGCTAGGAAGCATGCAAGTAAAGGCTCCTTTGAAAGGCTATGAAGAGGGTTACTCTACACATGCAAGAGGGACACCTAATATGGCAAAAATAACTTTGGACAGAGTTTATACAGGTCCTAAAACTCATCAAAAATGGTCTGAAACATGCTCAAGAAGTGTGCAAATATGGGCTCCTTTGTTAGGCCAACAATGTTAGTAAACAAGACAAGGGGTGAGAGGGTCACCCCTCTCTGACTTTGGGGCTTAAAATAGTATGCTAGCCACTTTCAGTGGCTAGAAGGCCAAACAAAGCTCACTTCAAAGGCCTTAATGCATGGCTCAAAACAAGATGAAAACAAGCATGCAAGGGGGTAGATGACCCCCAACAGAAAAATGACCTTAAACAAACTTGTTAAGAAGTTCAAAATAAGACTTTTTTTAGTTTACACTAAAGCTCAAATATGCTTGCAAGTATGGATAAAATAAGGATCAAAATGATGCTCAAAAAGGGAGAAAATGGTTACCCTTGTAGAGAAGACCTCCAGCAGCTTCTGGACCAAAGTAGCAAACCTTCAACCTCTGAAAACCAGCTCCAAGGTGCTTGGATGGATGGTGGAAGGGTTAAGCTAAGGGTTGGTGTGCAAAGGACCAAGAACTATGGAGTATTTGAGCACAAAAGAGAGAGATATATAGAGAGGTGTATATTGTATGCCTTAGAAGCAAAGTTTGAACCTTTGCAATGGAAGAGGACCTCTTCCTTATAGAGGAGAGGGGCTAAAGCTTCCTCAAGAAGCTTAAAACCAAGCTTAAAGATCCTTCATACACGTGTATGGAGGATAAATTCTGAGGCTTCCAACTGGCACAGCTGGCTAATACTCAGTGAGACAAAAAAGGAGAAAGCTGGTCGACCAGTTCAGGTGGTCGGCTGACCCCTTGCCCTGGTCGGCCGACCAGGTTCAAATGGGTCAATCATCAAAAGCTGGTCGGCAGCCCTGATTGGTGGTCTCCCAGGTGAGTGCAAGCTAGTGGTGTGGTGGGAGACCAACAATTATGGCCCAAAAGTAAGGGAGACTAGCTACCTGACAAGAAAAATCGGCTGACCGGGGAAAGGTGGTCTCCAAGAAGAAAAGGTGGTCTCCCACCCTTGTACCACCTTCCTAACAATGAAGTTAGGGTCTATGCCAAAAATGAACCAAGACGGATGCAAAACGAGGGTTCGGGGGCCAAAACGCATAGCCGGGTGCCTCGAAAACTGAATGTTAAGCATCAAAGGTGGCGTGAGACCACAAAGGTGGTCTCTCGGGCCACAGTGTCCCTCTAAAGAGAGGAAACAAGGTGTGTGCCAAATATCGGAGCAAACGGAGGTAGTTAAGAGGTCCCGAACCGAGGCACACGGTCGACGACTTCGAAAATCGAAAACTGGTCTCCAAACGGGAACAGTGGTCTACGACCACAAAAAGTTGCCTACGGCCATTGAGAGATGGTCTACGAGACCTCTCCCTCCCTTCGGGAAGAGAGAACAGAACCTGGTTTGCAAACTGAGGCAAAACACAAAAGGTCCCGAAGTCCGGAGGCAAGGCTCTCAGCCGAGACTTCGTGACCTCAGGACGAGCACAGCATGCGTGATCACCGAGTGCTCAATCGATGACATCTGAGTCTTAAGGTCGGTCAAAAATGAGGTGTCTATAGGATCGCTATATGACGGATATGATGTGACACTTCAAAAAAAATAAAGTAGTGTTTGGTAGAGTTTTAGAATTATGATTTGAAAATAGAGTTGCATTTTGAGTTTGTGAGTTTTGAAATTATGATTTGAAAAGAGAATTTGTTTGGTTATGATTTTTGAATTTTTGATGTGACATATGAAATGAAAAAAGTTATTTGATTATGAGTTTTGAAAAGAGTTTTTAAAACTTAATTAAAAACTTATAACTCATAGCCAAATATACAACTCAAAACTCTATTCAAAATTCTATTCAAAATTCATAACCAAACTCTTTTTAAAATTCAATTCAAAAAAATAATTTGTCATTTTGGTCTAAAAAAAATAATTTCTATATTTAAAAAATACCAAAAACAAATATATATATATATATATATATATTTCCAAATAATAGATAGCGACTGGCAATTGCTAAAAAAAAAAAAAGTACTGTTCCGGTCAACGGCCGGACATCCGGGAGACGTCCGAGGGGACGACCCAAAGCGCAAATTCAAAAATCAAAAACTCACTGCCAAACATGCATTAGAATGTGTTTTCAAATGTGGCGTTAGAATTAATTTTTAAAAACTTCAACTAAATATAACATTGAAATGTAGGGGTGAAATTATAATTTGAAAGCTATACCAAACATAGCCTAAAACTCTTTATTGTACTTTTCCCTAATGTGACAACGTGACGGGCATAATCTGACACTTCAAAAAAAATACGAACTCCTTAGTGTATTTTTTCAAATGTGACAATATGGCGGGTATGATGTGATAGTCTAAAAAAAATTAAAACTCTTTAGTGTACTTTTCCCAAACGTGACATATGTAACACTCCAACGTGGCGGGTATGATGTGATACTCTGAAAAAAATAAAAATTTTTTAGTGTACTTTTTTCAAATGTGATACGCTAACGTGACGAATATGATGTGACACTAAAAATCTATTTAGTGTACTTTTTCCAAATGTGACACTCCAATATGACGAGCAAATGAGTCATTACACATCTAAAAAGACTAAATGAATCACAAAAAAAAAAATATGGGATTATATGAATTACAAGTCCAAAATATGAAAATTGTTTTTGTTAATTTTTAAGTATGATCAATATATTTCATACTTTCAAATCACTATAAAATGAGCTTTTTACATTTTATTTTACAATTTTTATTTTTATTATCATTTCATTTAATAATTAATGACTTTAAAAATAATTGATTTTAAATGTTTACAAATTATTTTTGACCAATACCTAAACTAATTGAATAAAATATATTCACAATTATTAAATGAAATGATAATAAAAATAAAAATTGTGTCATAAACAAAAATTATTTTTCAGGCATTGTTTTAGATAACACTTTACAAGTAACTAAATAAAATTATTTAAAATTAAGTATTAAATGAAATAAATATAAAAATAAAAATTGTGTCATAAACAAAAAATATTTTTGAGTTTTGTAAAGACATTTTTTAGACGACACATTACAGTAACAAAATAAAAAATATTTATAATTAAATATTAAATAAAATGATTATAAAAATACATACAACTACTATTTATATATATTTTTATTTTACATGCTAATGTAATGACATAAAAATTTTAAAAAAAAATTATAAAGAGAATAAATTCATAAAAGATTTTTTTCTTTGGGGTTGGATCACTTAAGTATTTGGTTTTTTTTTTTTGTAAGCTTTTATTTATTCATTTTTTTTGGAAAGGAAGTTATTCAAAATATTTCAAAAGTGTGTAACGGTGTATAACGGACCGTTACAGCTAACGGTGTATAACGGACCGTTACAGCCAAGGTTTCGAAAAGCGGTTGCAGTCACCATAATGGTTGCTGTGGCATGGTTGCGGTTGCGGGGTTAAAGGCCGTAGAGTAAAAGTTGTGATAACCGAAACCGAGATTTTTATTATTTTTCGCACAATTTGAGGAAAATTTACCAATACGCATATTTCTTTTTTCTAGAAATATATTTATTAGGGCTTAAAATAGATTTTGATCCATTTTTGTTAATTTTTAAGTATTATTCAATATATTTTATATTTTCAAATCACTATAAAAAGAGCATTTTACATTTTATTTTAATAGTTAATGACTTTAAAAATAATTGATTTTAAATGTCTACAAATTATTTTTGACCAACACCTGAACTAACTGAATAAAAAATATTCACAATTATTAAATGAAATGATTACAAAAATACAAATTGTGCCATAAACAAAAATTATTTTTCAAGCATTTTTTTAGACAACACTTTACAAGTAACTAAATAAAATTATTTACAATTAAGTATTAAATGAAATGATTATAAAAATAAAAATTGTGCCATAAACGAAATATATTTTTGAGATTTTTAAAGACATTTTTTAAACAACACATTACAGTAACAAAATTAAAAATATTTATAATTAAATATTAAATAAAATGATTATAAAAATAAATACAACTACTGTTTATATATTTTTTATTTTATATGCTAACGTAAAGAAATAAAAATTAAAAAAAAATTATAAAGAAAATAAATTCAGATAAGATTTTTTCTTTAGACTTGGATCACTTGAGTATTTGTTCTTTTTTCGTAAACTTTTATTTATTTATTTTTTTTGGGAAAGGAAGTTATTCAAAATATTATAAAAGTGTGTAACGGATCGTTACAACCAAGGTTTCGAAAAGCGGTTGCAGTCGCCGTAACGGTTGTGGTGGCATGGTTGTGGTTGTGGGGTGCAAAGGCCGTAGCGTAACGGTTGTGGTAACCG
>NW_021024625.1:255694-278785 GCF_004153795.1 Camellia sinensis
TCCCACCTTAAAAAGTTTGGTCCTCCAAACTCAAGTTATCTTATATCAAAAGAAATGATGTTCATCGAAAATATAACTGCAATTCTTTACAAAACAGAAGCATAACCATATTCATAAATATGCTCATAACCTAATCTCGACCTTAGCTTCGCACCGAAACAGAATCACAAATCATATACATAGATTAGGGTTCATATCAAAACAGAGTCTTATACGCATTCCGATTTTAATCAGAAACAAATTCATATACATGTTCATATTCACATTCTTGTCCAGATCACACACAGATGTCACAATTGTTACTTAAACATACGTGATGCATTCATTAGCACCAACATAGCAGATCCAGAATAGATGCAGACGCGTGAGGGTTACGAATAACCAGTTCCACAAAGGAACCTCTGAATCCAGGTAACAGAGAATACACACGCTGAGCCCCATGATGGAGCCTCCGGTACGGGTAACAGAGTACAAACAGATTAAGTTCCATGATAGAACCTCTGATACCGGGTAACAGTCAACAGATATCACATAATACCAAGAGTCACACGAATACATATCATGAATTGGACAATCATTCAGCATACAACATATAGCATTTCAGAAAACAAAACTTATTTTGTCACACAGAAAATAAATACAGTTGGACATAACTTTACTACGTTATTATTCACATTACTTATATCGAGTACTTATCGGGGTCATAGATTCACACTGTTTCCAGTTATTAAGTCACAGAGACTTGATTTACTCACTCCCGAGTCATCCATCCGGTCCTTGTTTGATTTGGTTTTTAATCCGGTAATCTTATTACAGTTAATCCAGGTCATTCAAAGTATAGCAGAAATACAAGGCAATTTCGTACGTTAACCCCATAGCAGTAAACGAAATTCTGAAGTAATCACTTATATACTATTCATCAGCCTCAGTTCCCACAAATTCAATCGTACTACGTGTCAATACAGAAGCAGTCATGCTGATTACATATACTTCCAGGTAGTTAGAGTTTCTAATCAAACCAACCTGTTGTCAACAAATCCCATTAGTTTTGAAGTACAGTAACACAAAAGCAACCGTTCTCTAGTCAAACCAGTTCATAGTCATAATGGTAATACCGGGTAATTAATCACATGTCATATATACAGTATTCACATATTCTCCAAGCATAAGTTACCAAATCCCATAATCTCATTCACATGTTTCCAATCGGTTATAGGCATATGGTATAAAGCTATTCATAATCACGTAGTCTGCTGTTGACGGTTCACATTCCTCCTAAGCGTTCAAGATTCAAATTTTCCTTCAGTTAGTTCTCTTAGCAACACAACCCTGTCATTCAATCATAAGCAATTCACAATCCCCCATAGTGTAATCAAATCAGATAGTAGCTCTCAACAAAGTTCTCCTCAGATCAGATCAATGAAAGTTTAACCAGGTCATATTAGGTGAAAGTTCTACCCAGTCATATCAAATAAAAGTTCAAAGTGTGAGTCCTTAAACAGAAGTTCTCTCAGGTAAACAAAGGTCTCATCAAACCATAGTTCTATCACATTAGATCAGGTAAAGGTTCTAGCCTTATTATTTCCAAACGAGGTACATTAATTCTATAGTTCATACTCCATTCGCTTTGGTGCATAGTCAGTAATTCCACAATTAGTCTAAGTTCATCAATTCTCACAGTCACATCAGAGTTGTGTATCATAGTAATTCATGTCAAAGTGTTTCAGGTCATATACAATGTGTTTCCTCCAAATAATTCTACAGGTAAATACACAGGGATGCAGTTATTCACATCGAGAGGTAAGCATTACAGTCAGTATAGCAATTTCCCAAATGAGTTTTTCATGTAAGCATAAGGTACACAAAGGTGTATCACATAAAGTTTCTCGGTGGTACACAATAGCAGATTGTTATACAGAAGTTTCAAATCAGTCGTACAGTCGCTAAAGTATAGGCTCACTAGTCGAGTCAAGCAGTCTTGTCAATTTTCAACAATCGTAGTTCACAATTTAGAGTGTATCGCTCGGGGTCTTTACTTAATCACACAATCCCAGAGTCATAATCCCAATGGTCAAGTTATCAACAAATAATTGTATCAATCATTCTGGGCAACGGTATAGTCATATATATATACATGTCCAGAGTCTAATAACCTTCCCAATACAGATTCACGAGGTCTATGTACAGACGAACACAAAATAGTTTCCCCAGATACAACAGTTAAGGCAACAAGTCATAAGTCTATTCAGTCTAGATACAAGTGCAGCGGACACAAAGAGTGTGTCGAGTTCAATTAATTAACATCCCATGCAAAGGTATAGGCATATGTACGTCCAAACATGTTCCATATCCAATCAACAATAGTGTGTCTTCATATTTAACAGTTCGAGCATAGTTCAACAGGTCAGTCACGATAGTTCATATCAACTAGTAAATCTCTAAGTGTTCATTAACCACGATTCAATCCCATCAATACTAATAGTGTTACAAGCATGGAAACATACAGACAGGTACGAGTCCAAAATCAATTATCAGTTAGGCATTCGTTCACAATTCATAAGCAAAAGTTCGTTCTTCCAAACTAACATAGGTTCTCAATTTCAGAAGTTCTGTACGTGGCTGATTCATGTATATAATTCGAGATCACGGGTCTACTCATTCGATGATGTCAGTCAATATATAACAATTCAGTTCAAGTCATGGTCATACAGATTTCCCAAACTATAGTCAATCATGATGTGTTCTCATGTTCAATAGTCATAGTTCAAAGGTTATACCTAACAGTTCATATTAAATTTTGCAATACAGTACAAGAATTTAACCCAGCAAGTTCTCGTTGTCCATAAGTCTCAACAATTCCCAAAGCTCAGGTAATTCGTTATAGGGCTTCAGGCATCTCACATAAAATTAGCAAGTGATCAAGGCAGTCAATAACTAGGGGTTCATAATTCTAATAATTCAATTGGTTCAATTAACATGTCCACAATCTATATCAAGTTAAGGAATGTACACTTCCACACAAATTCCCATATAAACAATTACACATAGTTAAGGTAATACCTGCGTCAGTTGTTTCAGTGTTCCGAGCATTTTCTGGAACTAGGGTGTAGGAACAGAACCAGTCGTACTAGCATTAGGCCTAGTGTTGTTCGAATGAGTTCGCGGGCAAGATTTAGCCAAGTGCCCTTTCTGACCACATTTAAAACAAGCCCCTGATAGGCAGCGACAAATGCCCCAATGTTGTTTCCCACATTCTTTACAAATAGGTATACCATTGTTCACATTGTTTCCTCGACTCTCCTTGTTCACAGTTATTGCCCTAGAATTTTCATTCGCAGAGGTCATCGAATTACTAGTCATTTCAACCTTTTGTTTCTTATGTTTCGTTCTTTCGGATTCAGTTGATGATGTTGATTTTGATATTTTCAAGGCTGCTATGTTTGCCTTGGACATTAATGCCCTATCAAGAACATCCACGTATTTTGGCAATTTTAAGACGCCAACTCGATCAAACACATCTAAGTCCAGCCCACCTTCAAATTTCCTAGCCTTTTTGTAGTCAATGTCTATCATGTGGGGTGCATATCGGGCTAGTTCGGTGAATTTTGTTTCATATTCAGCCATAGTCATATTGCCTTGTTTTAGTTGTTCGAATTCGAATACCTTCCTATCTCGGATGCATTGGGGAAAATATTTTTCAAAGAAAATTTCTTTAAACCTCTCGCACGTCACACCTTCATTATCATTTCGTACTAACATCCACCATCTCCTAGCTTCTTCTTTAAGTGTGAATGTTGCCAACAAAACCTTATGTGTCTCAGTACACGGAAATACCTCAAATATTTTCTCAGTTTCTAAGACCCAAGCCTCGGCTTTCAACAGTTCAATACCCCCCTGAAATTCTGGTGGTTTCATCTTATTGTATTTTTGTGTCAGTGTTACCATATCATAGTTAGCTGGTTCAGGTACATGTATTTGCCCTTGTTGCTGTTGTTTCAGATTTTCGGTTAAGGCTTCAACCATTCTTTCTAACCGGCTAATTCTAGCGTCAGAAGATTCAGATTCGTCTATTCCTTGTCCTTTCCATTGGCTACACACAAACAGGGTGCTCATTAATATAAAGAAAGTTCTCACTGTTCTCACATTTCATTTCATATCAGACGCGTTTTTACTTTCATTTCAATTCAGATACAGTTACATGATCCTTTACTTTCATACGTTCATGTTCACATAGATTCCACATTCGGTATTGAAATTAGCATTACATGTTATTCCACTTAACTTCTTTGATCATGCACAAAGGTTTCATTTCAATTCATTTTCAATAAGGATGTGTTCATAATAGCTTACATACTTACACATGATAATGCAATGTCCCTATTTCATTTCTAGGACATCGTATAGCTCATATGGACACGTTTGTGCGGTATAACTCATGCTCTGATACCACTCTATCACGACCCAAACCTGCCCCTATAGGTTTAGCATCGTAACCGGCCAGTAATCCTTGGACTACCGTAGGCCTCTGAACAGATTAACAAGATTAAGGGGCTAGCGGAAGCAAATACATAAATATAGTTGTCCAATGAGTTGTGCCGACTTATATGAAACATAATATTTAAAAATTTATATACATAATCAAAAGTCATTCATATATTATACCCACACACAATATAGTATCTTAAGTCCAGCCAATAGAATTAAATCAAGTCATGCATATACACAGAACCAACAGAACTTGAACACAGGACACTTCGGGAACCTCCACGTGAGGCACAATGGTTGGCTGACAACAGAACACAGATCTAGACAAAAGCCTTCAGGCTTGGCTCTAGAATGCTCACCTATACATATATATACACACAATGAGCTAAAACCCAATGAATAACATTAAGGTAAAGGGTTTAGTGAACGAAATCCGAATATATCACAAGCGGAAAACAGATCATAGCATAATCATTCTCATATCAGAACATAATAATGGTACATCTCATAGAACACATCACAGAACGTCTTCCGACTAGAGTAATCGGTTCCGGATACCGATTAAACACATATCACCACAATGAAGTGGCTAACGAGATCTCGTAATTACTTGTATGTCATGGACCCGCATTTTCATGCCGTCCCCCATGACTTGGGACTATCTATGGATGCCATAATAGATTTCAAACATGGAATATTCGTTCACGAAAACAGATATCATTTCAGAAATCAGAACTTATCATATTTCATTTGAAACGTAATTCATATGAACATATCTTTACAATAACGTTACTCACAGTAGTTCCAGTAATGGTCAATCAACCCTCGAGTCTTGACCTACAATCACAAAATACATAACACAAGCATGTATTATCATTACACATTCAAGTGGCCATTAAGGCCTGGCTTTCATTACATTGGTTCTTATTCTTTCTTATCACATTGCCTAAAACACACACACTTATAAACTCTTAACTTAGTACATTCTTGTTCTTAGTGTGTTTCTAATCCATAACCTCATTACTATGGCTTAATTAAGGCTTAGGAATGCCTAAGATGCAATGAGGATACCAAAACATGCCTTGGAACACTTAAGCAAAATTTCTGAAAATAAGGTCCACGCTCGAGTGTATCTTTCCTCGCTTGAGCGGACATGCAAAATGTGAATGGTCGCTCGAGCGCACATTCCTTCGCTCGAGCGATCTGTAAAAGACATGAAACTTCTGGGAGCTTGCAATTCACGCTCGAGCGGACTTTTTGGTCGCTCGAGTGGAGTGCACGCACTCAGATTGGTCGCTCAAGCGTGAACTCCCATGCTCGAGCATAGATGCAAATTCTGGAATTTCCAGATTGCACCTTCAAGCTCAAAACTCGACTTCCAACCTTCAAAACACATCTCTTGGACCCCAAAACTTGAGATAACATAGTAAACTTGTAAAACATGATGAATTAAGAATTATTTCATAAAATCATGGCCCAGGAGTTTGTTAAAACTCACAAATTCAACTTAAAACATGATGAATGTTCATGAACACAACATGCATGAATTTTTCTTGTATCAAACTTCTCAAAACATGATCAAACACCACAAAACAACTTGAAACTTGATGATTTCCCTAAATGAAGATGAATTTCAAACATGCAAGAGAGGATTCATGGAAATCATGCTCAATTTGTAAGAAAATGTACATGCATGCATGAATTGCCACTCAAATCTTCCTTCTAAGCTCAATACACACCCTTAAACACATAATCTTCATGTTGATAACTTAGATTCATAATTTAGGGGTTGAATTCATACCTATAGTCTTGAATTAATCTAGCTCTAGCTTAGTTTTGATGAATCTAAGCCAATGTCTTCAATTCTCCCTCAATTCCTTCATCTCTCTCTCTAGAATTGCACACACTCTCTCTCTAAAAGAAAACCTCAGATTTTTGCACTGAGAGGAGCAAAGAATTGAGCTCAAACATGAGTTAAGGCTCATATATATGCTTATGGTGCTAAAATACATTAATTAGAATATTAGGCTAACCAAACACAACTTAACGAATCAGACCGAATCAATTTTTAATAAAATTTACCATATGGTTTTAAAAATTCCAAATAACATATCGGTGAAGTCAATTTCGGTTTCGGGTGCCGATAAGGCTTTCGATTTACATATTAAAGTGGAATTCCAAACAGATATTTCTATGAGTACCAGATAGAAAGCCAAAATCATTCAAAGTGCAGAATAAACACATAATTTATTCTAATTCTCTCATTAACATCATTAAATACGAATTAGTGGCTAATTACGGATAGGTGTTGTTACAATTAGGCATGAGAGGATGACAAGAAACTTGACATTTGGTGATTAATAAGGGATAGATATGGTGTCTCCAAACCACTTAATAATTTTTCTATTTTTAGAGCATTTGTCAAGAAAATTTAAGAATATTAAACATTTTCTATTTTACTCACTTAACAAATTGGATTGATAAAAAATAATGACAAATTTATAAACAACTTGTAATAAGAATACAGAGAAGAAGAAGGAAAAAAAACAATTAGGATCACAAAAATAGATTAAATAACCGAATACAACTCTCTCATAATGAGATGCGTTTTTTTTTTTTTTTTTATGACTTTTATTTCTCCGTAAAAATATTGTCTCATTTTATAATCAATTTATGTGAAATAAAATAACCAAAGAAAATATGATTTGCCATATTATAATTTCTTTAATTTTTATTTTATTGTCTTTGTCCAAAATTATTTAAAGAAAAATTACAACTCATTTTTATTTTAAAAAAAAAATTTCATACACTTGAAAAAATTTGTAGCGGTAATAATTAAAGTTTATAAGTTTTACCATTAATTTGAAAGTTCTTTTTCTCCCTTTAATTGATGAATAATGCTATATGTATTAATTAATGTACTAATTAATATACGAATTAATGATGTGACATAATTTAAGAGATTTTTGATATTTGTAACTTGTATAATGAGTGGGGTAAATAATAATGTCATAACTAGTATTGATACACCCAAAAGCGCTTCGTACTCAGCCTCGTTGTTTGAGGCGGGGAATCCGAGGGTGATAGAATGTTCGATAGTCAGCCTGTCTGACGAGATAAGAACGATACCTAGCCCGGCACCGAGACGGTTCGAGGCTCCATCAATGAAAAGTTTCCATATCTCCCCTACAAAGAGCTTCCAACATTCTGAAGGGTCCTGAGAGTCTCGAAGGTCGATGAGATCACGGTTGTTCGGCTGTTCGGCTGCACGTTCTGTGCCGACTGGTTCCACTTCAGCCCCCCTTGGTGATTCGGCACCGGACTCGGCAAGTTGATCTACAATGCCCAAGTCCGTAGGCGAATCTCCAGGTTGCGGTATTATGCCGGCCGCAGGCTCTGTGCTAAGTGCTTCCATTTCTTCTCCCCTTTGTGATGCGGTACCGGATAGAGCAGGTTAGACGGTGATTCCTAATTCCATAATCGCATCACCGTGCGGTGGATTTGAACAAACTGAGGGTGTGCCGGAGGGTCGTGCTAAGTCCGCGTCGCCAGCTCTACCAAGTTGTTGTGTCTCGATCGTGCTTGCGTTCACCTCATCATCTGCCACGGCAATGTCGACTGGGCACACCGGATGAGTTCCAGGTGAGAATTCTGCAACGAAATCGGCCAAGGTCTGGGCTTTTATAGCAGTGCGTGGCTGGAACTTGACATCAAATTGACCTAATTTGACCGCCCACTTGAGAATTCGCCCAGAGAAGTCTGCCCGTTCAAACAAGGCCTTAAAGGGGAATTCGGTCAGAACGATGATGGTATGGGCGTGAAAATAGTGCGCCAACTTCCTTGAAGCCATCATCAATGCTAACGCAAGCTTTTCCAACGGCAAGTATCTCGACTCTGCCGGTAGCAAGGTCTTACAGACGTAGAAGATTGGGAGGTGCTTAATTCCTTCAGCTCGGACAAGCACCGCACTGTCGGCATGCTGCAAGACGGCAAGGTAAAGATAGAGTTCCTCGCCTGGCTTTGGGTTAACCAACAGTGGCGGAGAAGACAGATACTCCTTGAGCTCGGCCAAAGCCCGGTCACAATCTTCGTCCCACGAGAACTTTGATTTCAATGCCTGAAAGAAAGGGCGGCAGTGATCTGATGACCGGCTTATAAATCGATTAAGCGCGGCGGCCATCCCGGCCAGATGCTGCGCGTCCTTAGTCGAGCTGGGCTGCTTCAAATCTTGCATGGCACTGATCTGAGTGGGGTCTGCTTCGATGCCTCGGTTCGTGACTAGGAATCCCAAAAATTTTTCGGATCCCACGCCTAAGGCATACTTAGACGCATTCAGGCACAGCTTGTGTTTTTTGAGAATGACGAACATTTCGGCCAAGTCGGATAAGTGGTCTCCTGCATGCCGACTTTTAACCACCATATCATCAATGTAGGCCTCCATTGTCCGCCCAAGCAAAGGAGCAAACATCTTGGTCACCATCCTCTGAAAAGTTGCCCCGGCATTCTTCAAACCAAAAGGCATGACTCGGTAGCAGAAGAGTCCCCTTGGAGTCGTGAATGAAGTAATCTCTCGGTCGGGCCCATGCATGGCAATCTGGTGGTAGCCGCGATAGGCATCCAAGAAGCTGAGCCGATTATGTACAGCCGTCAAGTCCACAAGCTGGTCAATACGGGGCAAGGGAAGCTATCCTTCGGACAAGCTCGGTTAACTGGGTTGTAATCGACACAAACTCGCCACTTCCCATTCTTCTTGGGCACCACTACTGTGTTGGAAATCCACCGAGGGTAGTGCACTTCCTGAATTGCTCGTGCCTCAAGCAAGTTTTTCACTTCCTCTGCAACTACCTCGGTGTGATGAAGCGCCGATCTCTTTGTTCGCTGAATGAATGGCTTTGCTCTGGGGAAGACATTGAGGTGATGGCAGATAGAACTTGGATTGAAGCCGGGCATATCGTAAGGCGACCATGCGAAGACTTCGATGTTGGTCATCAAAAACTCAACCATCTCGGTCCTTTCTTGGGCTGTGAGGCTAGACCCGAGCAGGAAGAACTTATCCGGTCGCTCCATATCAACTCGCACCTCCACCAATTCCTCAACAGCTCTGTCCTCTGCCTTGGTGCCCACATCGTCAAGAACTCCCCGGTCTTCTGGTCCTTCTATCATTTGAACGAAGCCTTTGGCAGCTCGGCTCCCGTTCACTGCCACGAAGCATTGTTTGGACATGACTTGATCTCCCCAAATCTCCTCGATTGCCCCATAGCCGAGGGGAATCTCATCACTTGATAGAAGGTCGACGCTACGGCTTGCATGGCGTGAAGCCATCCCCTTCCAAGGATTAGATTGTAAGTAGAAGGAACTTGTAACACCCAGAACTCCACTTGCTTGACCACGGATCCCGCTTTGACCGGCAGGATAATCTTTCCCAAAGGCCACTCCGGTTGTGAGTTGAAACCAACCAGTGGCGAAGTTGCCGGAGCCAAGTCTGTCTCCCGGAGCTTGAGCTGCTTGAACGTGTCGTAATACATGATCTCGACCGAGCTTCCCTGATCGATCAAGATCCGTTTGACATCGAATTCCTTGACGCGGAGTGTTACTACTAAGGCATCGTTGTGCGGCGTCTGGATACGCTCTAGATCCCTTGAGGTGAAGCTAATCACATCTTTCTCTACCGTCTTCCCCCTCTTGATGGCAGGCTGTACCGACAAAACCTCCCTCATATGTTCTGCCTTTTTGATCATACCCCGGAGTTCACAAACACGCTCCGGCTCCACTATGCCGTGGATGACATTAATAACTCCTTGTGGTGGCACATCTCGGTCATCTTGTCCCCTGGGCTCAACCGGAGCCTGGTTCGCCTTTACGCCCCCATCAATGTAAATGTCTAGGTGTCCGGGCGCGACTAGCTTTTCCAGGTGTTGCCTCAAAGGCAAACAGTCCTCAGTTCGGTGGCCTCGCTCCTGATGAAATATGCAACGATACCGCGAATTGTAGCCCTTTTGTCCATCGCCCAACTTAGCAGGAAACCGGACATACTCCTCGTCTCGGATTTCACTAAGTATGCGATAGATTGGAATCTTGAAGACCGTGGTTATGCCAGTCCTTGCCTTCAACCTTCTGTTTGCGTCCGCTACGTCATCTCAGGGGTAGTCATCCCGGTCATTCCGACGTCCTCTACCTCGGTTTTTGCAATTCGAGCCACGGTTCGATTCCTCTACTCGGTCACTTGAGCGGTTGGACTCTTGCCCAACTGCGTGCACTTTGCCTGCTGTCTTCTTATCTGTTGCTACCGGAGTTGCCTTCACGGTAGATGCTGCCGCATCATCCTCGACTCGGATGTGCTCATTGATGCGCTGCATGAGCTGGCCCATGGACGTCAGTTGGTGCATGGTAAGCGAGTCCCGCAGTCTGTGTCCAACCGGGAGACCACGCTTGTATTGAGTGATTGCAAGGTTGACCGGGCAATCCAAGATCTCGTTGAAGGTCTCCCAATATCTGGAGTTGTACGCCTTCAATGTGTCGCTCGGTTCTATCTTGACACTCATTAGGTGATCAACTTCTTTTGGTGTTGTGGTGTTGGTTTTGAAGCGCGTGACAAAGGCTTCGGCCAGCTGATGCCACCTCTCAATACTCCCCTCCGGCAGCCTTTCAAACCACTTGAAGCCCAGTTCGCCCAAACTTGACGGAAAGATGAGGCACATAAGAACATCATTCCGCCTATGTCCGGCCATGACCTGTCGAAAATGACTTACATGAATGTAGGGATCGGTCTTCCTGTCGTACAATGTGAACTTCGGCTGGTGGAAGCCCGACGGGAGAGGTGTTGTTTCTATTTCCAGGGAGAAAGGGGTGGCACTCAACCTTGTCAGATCTGAATCCACCAGGAGTGGCGTTGCTTGGCAGGATGGAGGCATTCCGACCTCCTCGCTGGCGTGAACCCCATAGGATAACCGCTGGAACGTCGGTATCCTCTAGCTTCCCGCCGGCGAGCCCGCTCCTTTAAGACCGCCCGCAAATCCTCTGAATGAGCGGAGTAAGAGTGCCTCGACGTCGTTACTGGACGTGAGGGCTGGTAAGTGCTATCTTGTGTGCTAGACTTCTCTGCATGCATGTCGGAATCACCAACCTTGTAACTTTTGGTAATAGAAATGGACGGAGTGCGTCGCTGACTCAGACCGCCTGAACGGCGGGGTTGGGTGCGCTCACTGTGGTCTCCCACTCCAGCTACACCCTTCCTTTTGACATGCCGCTTCAGCTCCTCCATCTCCGCCGCTATTCGCCGGATGATGGCGTACTGGTCCTTCAACTTATTTTCCAGACGTCTGGCGTGTAGGTCTCTCCTCCGCCGGTGACCGTCTGGACTCCGTGAATGACCATGACTTCTTATGCGCTTATCCCGCGCGTCTCCCGACTGTCCTCCTGGGAATGTCTCCAAGTCCCCTATCGGAGGAATGGTGGGGTGTCCCTCTCTCTGTCTGCCTGACTCCGGAATGGCTCCATCGATGGCGGACAGCGGAATCTCTTCGTTGTTCGCCATAGAAAGCGATCGGATGAGCAAGGAAGACAAGTTTTATCTGCAAAGCTTCCCACAGACGGCACCAATTGTACGGGGAGCAAATATTCAGGCGAGCCCGTACTTCCTTCTTCCAAGCTCCGCTTCTATCCGATCACCTGCGTACACAAAGGCGGTGCGCCACCCGGCGGTGTGTGGCCGGAAAACCCCTCCGACGGTCAAGTTAGAACACACACCAGGGGATAGATAGAGAGAATGGAGAGAATTGCGTTTAAGTGTTTCTCTTACCAAATGTACATCTGTCTCCGTATGGAGGGCGCAGACATGCTTATATACCTTCTGCGCCCCAAATCGACTCCCAGTGACCTCTCAACACGTGGCACTGCTATCCCATCTATCAGCATAAACCTTGCTGAGCACCACCTAACCCAACTGCCTGCCCATTCTCCTGGGAGCTCGGCAGCCGAGCAGTATCATCTCGGCCATCGTCTACCATGCTGCGCTTCATGCCCAAGTACTCCAACAGCTAAGCTCAGATGAGGACCGGACTCGGCGGCATCTCGGCAAAGCCGAGCTCGGGACAACTCACGCTTGTCTGCAGTCGACCTACCTGCCGAGCAAACAGGTACCCCGGTCCAACCTTGCCTTTCCTGGCGTTGGACTTTTCACCTGACCGGCTTCGTAGCCACGGATCCTTACAGCTCGGTCAATTCACGTGCTGCCTTAATTGAGCAGCTTCCTACAAGGTCGGGCCACACAACTTGGCCCAACACCTGTTCGACCCAAATCTGTCCGGCACAACTCTGTCCGGCCCAAATCTGTCTGGCTCAATTCCATATCATTAATCTCCCTCTCAATTGCCCCTTAATTCCGTCCGCTAAAGCATGACTGGGATTACCTATTTTGACCGGGGTATCACTTCCTCGGTCCCCAATTTAATATTCGTCAACCGGGCTGGTCGACATGCATGGATTCAAACTTGCCCGGTCTGACCTTCCTGGCTCTTCCGCTTGCTCAGTCGACGCCTCACCTGACCTTCCTGTCTTTTCAATTCTGACGCTGCCATCAATGGGACACGTGGCGTTCTCCCGTTGGTCCTCGAGCAGCCAACCAGCCGTCGCATGATATTCGAATTTGGGCGGCAATTGGGGCTATATACGTGCCCCGTCTCTCTCTATTTTATTCTCACTGACCATCTTCCGTCTCAAGCGTCCCAGAGCTGCTGCCCTTCTTCTCTCGCCATTCTCGAACTCGTGCTCGGAGGAAAGGTCACTGCCCTTCACTAGTAAGTCCTTCAACTCCTCTTTTGTTGCTATCTTCTTTAATATTTCACACATTAGGGCACTAACATTCCAAAAGTATTTCATAATAACTCACACATACCCATAGAGTTAATCTATATCCAGGAACTTTCAGTTATACAGTCAGCCAAACAAAACTTCTATACAAAGGTGATCCAACGTTTTCGCCAAGATTAGCAAAATATAACAAAAGAACAAAAGGGCAAAAACAAGTCTCGTGCGTGAAACGTTTGGGCTGACTCTCCAAAACTTCGACTGTTTCTCACATACTTCACTGAGGCTGGGTTTGGACATCTCTTGGCTCACCTATAGACACATGAATGAGAGTGAGCGATAGCCCAGTGAATAATATCAAATAAATAAGATACATTAACGCAATTTGAAACAGATACATCATGTGGCCTTGGGCCTAATTCATGTTTCTATCTAGTGTATCAAACGACTACAACCTAGATGTATCAAACAGCCTCTAGCCCACTTTGATTTTTAACAAACGGCCTCGGGCCCAATTCATTCGTATCAAACGGCATTTGGCCCAATCATTCATATCAAATGGCCCTTGGCCCAATCATGCATGTCCAACGGCCTTTGGCCCAATCATTCATGTCCAACGGCCTTTGGCCCAATCATAAGACATAACAGATATTTGTCCCCAATTCAAATTGACAAACTTACGAAACTCAAATAGGAGTAAATAATTGGACAAATAGCATACTTTAAAATATATTTACTAAGATATTACTCACAGTGATCCGCTAGATGATTTGCCCTTGTGCTTGACCCTACACAATTCATAAACATAATGGGTCATAAGCGATTCAATCCGTTCTTAATTCATATATTGTTCTTAGGCCTCTTTCTTATCTTCTACATCCATTTATAATATTCAATGTATGCCTAGGAGTTCTTAGAAATGAAAGAGAACGGAAAATGAAACACAAAACCCCTTTTTCAAAATTTCTGAAATAGGGCTCCCCACTCGAGCGCAGCTTTAGCCGCTTGAGCGGACCCCTTTGGTCTGCAAAAGTACTGGTTGCCTCATTTTTGCACTCGAACGTGACTTCGGACGCTCGAGTGGAGAGTTGAAACATGTGACTGGGCCCTCGAGTGTGACTATCCCCGCTCGAGCGGACATCAATGCCTGAAAAAGTTCTGGGAGCTAGAATTTCACGCTCGAGCGACTATTTCCCCGCTCAAGCGGACCCAACGAATTCTGAAATTTTCAGAATTGTTCTTGAAGCTCGAACTTGTATTCAAATTGATGCAACTTGCATGTTATAATCCATAACTCACTTTTACATTTTCTAGCATGATACAAGCTCTATATTTACAACATTATGAAACTTAATTCCCATGAATCAATCACAAGCATACTCAAATTATATCGAACTTATTCCCAACACATTAAATTCATGTAACCAAAACTCATAACTCTATGAATTGTGCTTGCATGTGGAATATAACTTTCATTCTCAACTCAAACGATGCAAATGATGATCAAGGCATGAATCTTCACCAAAATTCAACATGGATCATATGTTTCATGCTCAAATACACAAATTTGTAGCAATCTTTAACATGCATGCTTATGATGACGTCAAATTCACCAAGTTCAACTCAAATCATGCCCTCGATTACAAATTATCTTTGAGTTTACATAATTACAACCCAAAGTCATGAATTCATGCCCAATTACTCACCTATGAGCTCCAATCTTCACAAATGTAGTTAAATCTTGAGTGTAGCTTCCAAATTCACAAACTTTGAGCCAAGATACACAATTCTTCCTCTTTCTCTCTCTAGAACCGACCCTCTCTCTCTCTCTAGAGTGTGATTTTCATATTTGAGCTAAAAAAGAATGAGATTAAGTGTAATAGGGCCCCTTATATATGTTTGCCTAATCAAATTTGATTAAGGCTAAGTAATTGAGCTTAATTCAATTGTTCTAAATCTAATTATTTTGATCTAAATAAATTTTCAATTAAATCTCACTGTAGGCTCTAAAAATTACGCCGATCACAATGGCGCGGTCAATTTCGGTTTCTGTGGCCGATAAGGCCTTCGATTTTCAATTTACAACAGTAAGTTTAACAGATTTTCCTACGGTGAACAGATAGAAATTCAAAACCACATATAATCATATAAATGGCACTCAAAATCAAATTAAGCTCATACTCACAATCATAATTAAGATCAATTAGCATAATACGGAACAGGGTTATCACAGCTTCAGTCCGAAATAGAATAGATGGTTTATAGAGATTGTTTTCTCGAGTCACAGCTTCAATACTTGTGAGAGAGGAGGCTCAAGTGCGAGAGAGAAATGAGGGTTTGTAGATGGTGTCTTTTTAGGTCACGACTTTAGTATTTGTGTGTGTGAAAGTAAGTGATTAAGGTGAGAGTCTCTCTTAGTTTCTGACAACATTTTAATAAAAAAAAATAATTAGTGATAAAATATTTTCGTCTCCTCAAACTCATATGTTCATTGCCTAATCAATAAAAATACAAAAACAACATTGTTCGAGGATGGAGAATTTATTGGTGATGAAATATTTTTGTCTCCTTCAACTTAACCTTATGAGACAAAAATATATTCGTCGCACAATCAATCAAAATGCAATATGATACATGGAAAATTTATTAGTGTCGAAATATTTTCATCTCCCAAAACATATCCTTCTGAGACAAAAATATATTTGTTGCCCAATTAACAGAAAGATAAAACGAGCATGAAGAGTTTATTAGTAATGAAATATTTTCGTATCTCATAACTTATCCTTCACAGACAAAAAATATATTTGTCACCAAATAAATAAGAAAATGCAACGACATCGTCTAATAAGTTTGGAATTTATTGGTGACGAATTACTTTTGTCGCAAAAAACTTTAAATTTTGTGACAAAAATGTTCGTCTCCAATGATCTAAAATAATTGGCGCCTCTTTTTTTTCTGACGAATTTATTTTTTCGTCTCCTATAGTTTTGAGAAAAATTAAAAGAAACGACAATAGTAATATTTCGTCATGTTTGGGTTACGTTCTAAGACGAAAATAAATTTTATCACCAAATTTTAAAAATTAATTATTGAAAACTCCATACTAAACATATAACGACCCCAAAATCCGTATTAGAGATTACCTTTATGGCCTTATGGGTTAATGCATTTTAATTTAATGATATATGTTCAAATTGAGGAATTATCTGTTGAGCCATGGCTTTAAAATTGAAATTACCGACCTTTATGGGTTCAGAAATCACAATTGAGTACTTGAGTGTGTTAATGAAAATTTTTAGAACTATTTGGGAAAATTAATTGGAAATCTAATTTGTCTGATTCGTTAATGCACATTTGGGTGGTTAACTTGGTATTGCAAATTGAAGGCCTTAGAGGCTTCAGAAGCCAGAATAGGGGACATATTTATGATCAGCACAATTTTTAGAGTCATCTGGGAACTTTAATTGAAATTTGATTTCGTGCGATTCGTAAGACCACGTTTGGCTCTCCCTATTGTGTTAAGCCATGTGTGTGTGTTTATTTATATATATAGATGTGCCTTTGAGTGGTTGGTCTCATCTTTTGGGAGCCCAAAATATCTAAAAAGAGAGAGAAGAGAACCGTGAGAGAGAAAGAGAGAAGAGAGACCAAAATTCTTGAAGAAAAGCTCAACAATCATGGGGGCTTGAAGAGGATTGAAGGGAATTGAAGAAAAAGAAGGGAGATTAACCATGGACGCTTGAGGAAATAGAGGAGAATTAAGAGGAAGACAAAGATTGAACTAAGGTATGATCATCTATCTTGAATCCTTATGTTTAAGGCATCAATTACATGAAATCAAGGGTTGATATGGAAGATGTGAACTTTGAACCCCAACTATGGCTATATTATGCTCTTGTGTTCTTGTGCTTGGGAATTGAGTAATATTTTGAGGTTATGATGTTTAATGGAGATTAATAATGTGAAATTTGTCATGTATTAAAGGGTTTTGGGCTTTGATTTACATGGAATTGAGGTTTGATTTTGAAAATGAGAAGTTCCAATTTTATAGCCATTTTCGGACTACAAACTGCCCAGGGCCGCACGCACTACTAGAAAACAGGGCTTTTGAGTCGGCAGCATGCCGTCGCAAATAGCGTATTTGCCGACTCAAAAACTTTTTGCAATGGCGTTTCGACGGCAACTCAAGGGACAAAAATGGTGGGGTTGCAAAAAGTTTTTGAGTCGGCAATCTGCCGACGCAAAAAGTTTTAATTTTTTGAGACGGTAGATTGCCGACTCAAAAAGTGGTTAAATGTTTAAAAAAAATTTAACCCACAATTTTCTCATTGAGGCTCCAAAGTTTCGAACACACTCCATTTGGACGATTTGACCCGAAGTCACCGCACTAAGTCCACTCGACCACCATACCTCTTTCAAATATTAAATGAGATATATATTATTTATAGTATATACACTTAATATTAATATAAAAGTATATGTATAAATAAATATATTTATTAAATATAATCAAGTAAATATATATATATATCTTGGCTATAAAAAAAAAAATTTTTGCTACGGCATCAGATGCCGACACAAAAAGGTACAATTTTTTGCGTCGGCACAAATTTGCCGACGCAAAAGGTCTATGCCGACTCAAAAGGTCTATCTTTTGCGTCGGTAAATTAAACCGACTCAAGTAATGCTATTAAATATTAATTTTTTGTATCGGCCAACGGTGCCAACGCTAAAGGTTTGGTATTTGAGTTAGTAACTCTGTGCCGTCTCAAAAAGGCTACCTTTTGCAATGGTAAAATTTGCCGACTCAAAAAACCGACTCAAAAGGCCCTTTCTTTAGTAGTGACGTGCAGGAAACAGCTTTGTTCAGCCAACTTTGAATAGGCATATCTTTTGCCTCGGGACTTCATTTTGAGTGATTCTTGAGCCTAAAATCAAGCTCCGGAAGTCTAGTTTCCAATGGTGGTGGTCTCACTCCCAAATTCTAAATACAGAAATAGTTATGCCCAAATTAGTGACGACTGTTCACTTTCTGTCAACCAATTTTGTACCATTTCTTCACCTAAACCATTTCCCATCGATTTCTCCTGTTTTTTGAGACATGGATTATAACTTATTAAGGAATAATGAGCTTGGTACCACCATGGCTAATTGATTGAATGATCAAAGAGAATAAATAAAGGATCGAGTATAATCTCATATTATGTGTTGTGCACTGTACTTGTAGGTCAAGACGAGGACATCGTCCCGTTACTACCGGGAGCCGATCACTGTGTGTAATAGTGGTGTATCGATATGTTTCATTTACTTCCTGTGATTATGATCTATATATTGTTATTTGTGAATGGCATGTTCCATTAATATTGTGCTTTGATTCAATTAATGAATATGCTTGAATAATGGCATTGGTATAGACCTAAGGTCGTTCTGTCCCTTGTAAGAAACGTGGGCCCGAGGCCGTTATGATGTGAATTGTTCTATCCCTATTAATGTAGTGATACATTTTCCTTCTATTAATAGTATTTATTAATGTTCTGTTATCCGCAAGACAACTATGTCGACTTGTAATAAACCATGGGAAAATCTCTGTGCACTATTGAGTAATAGTACTGTAACAGTACGTTTGCTTACCGTTAATAGTTAATACTGACGTTTTGTTATCTGCAAGTTAACTATCTGAATTCATGATGAACAAATGGAACATATGTGTAATATGGAACAATGATATTTTTGTGTATCTGGAATCATTCTATTTTGTTAATAATGGGCCCAAGGCCAATCTATTGATATCTAGGCCTGAGGCCGCTCTGCATAATATGTTGGGCCTAAGGTCGTTCTATATTATTTGTGGTCTTAAAGCCGTTCTGTATTATATCTGGGCTTGCAGCCGATCTGTATTATATCTGGGCTTACAACCGTTCTGTTTTATATCTGGGCTTACAACCATTCTGTATTATATCTGGGCTCACAGCCGATCTGTATTATATCTAGGCTTACAGCCATTTTGTCTTATATCTAGGCTTACAGCCATTCTGTATTATATCTGGGCTTACAGCCGTCCTGTATCATATTTGGGCTTACAGCCGCTCGGTATTATATATGGGTCTGAGGCCATTCTGTGTTACATGTGGGTCTGAGGTCGTTTTAAAATATGATTATGTACAAGATCTGTGTACAATTTAATATGCATATTTACATTCTCTAAGTCTATGCTCAATTAATTAACCTCCTTACATTGCTATTATTCACTGAGCCTTGCTCACTCCGTTTTTATGATTATTTCCGTAGGTGAGTCGTCAAAGATTGACACTAGAGTTGTACTAAGGTTCGCCTGTCTACCAAGTCACCGGGGTATGTCTCCATGTGGAGGCCTTAATTTGTGATGGGAGTCATATAAATTATTAGTCTTATGTAAGAGTGTGTGAGATCTATATGAATTCTGTGATTATATATATAACTCTGGGAATGTATTTAAATGCTTAAATCCAATTAAACCATCATGTATGCACAATCTCAATGGATATTGTCTTTTATTGATATTGCTTCCCCCTAAGACCCCGTATATGGTTAAATATTATTTTAAAATTCTTTTTTGAGGCCTATGTACAGGCCGGTCATGGACCAAACTTTTAGGAACAGGTTTGGGTCGTGACAAAACAAGGTAATGTTTTCTATTAATTTTGAAAATTAAAAATTTATTATTATTTTTTCTCACAAAAAAATAGCTACATTAATTATCTTTTTTTTTTTTTGTGGAGAGAGGTTTTGACCTTTGATTTTTCTGAAATGGGTGTTCTAGACGAAAAAGGTAGAGTTGGTTCAGACAATGAGAAAAAGTGCCTGCATGCAAGAGGGGCCTTCGCCGTGAGAAAGAATAGTGGGTTTGCATAGGGTGCCTTCTTGGATAATAGCTTTAATGTTGGCATGCACGAAGAGCTTAAGTGTGAGACAGAAGAGATAGGCTTTAGTGCAAAATAGAAGAAATAGTTTACAGAGTGTCTTCTTGAGTCACAACTTCAATACTTGTGAGAGAGGAGTAGACTCAAGTGCAAGAGAGAGAAATGAGGGTTTGTAGAAAGTGTCTTCTTAGGTCACGACTTCAGTGTCCATGTACATGAAAATGAGTGAGAAAGGTCAAAGTGTGTCTCTTGGGGTCACAGTTTCAGTGCTCCGAAACACAAAACCACAACATTTTAATAAAGACAAATAATTAGTGATAAAATATTTTTTGTCTCCTTAAATACAGTAACAGAAAATTTATTATTCATGACAAAATATTTTTGTCTTCCACAACTTAACCTTATGAGACGAAAAATATATTCATTACGCAATCAATCAGAATTTATTAGTGACGAAATATTTTCATCTTCCATAACTTATTCTTTCGAGACAAAATTATATTTGTCGCCCATTTAATAGAAAGATGAAACGACATTGTCTGTATGATACAGTGTTTATTGGTGACGAAATATTTTCGTCTTCCATAACTTATCCTTCCTAGAAAAAAATATATTTGTCGCCTAATAAATGGAAATATGCAACGACATCGTTTAATAGGTAGGGAATTTATTGGCGACGAATTACATTTGTCATAAAAAAAATTATATTTTGTGACAAAAATGTTCGTCTCCAATGAACTAAAATAATTAGCGTCAATGCAAATGAAATTGGTGCCTTATTTTTGCAGACGAAATTTTGTTTTCGTCTCCTATACTATTGAGAAAAACTAAAACAAACGACAAAATTAATATTTCGTCATCTTTGGATTAAATTTTAAGACAAAAAAAAAATCCGTCACTAAATTTCGTCACAATAGCCTAGATTTCTTGTAGTGTTGTAACATCTCACTTGGCTTACAGTGAGAAGGGTGTTAAATGATAAACATTATCCTTTCGGAATGTAATTCCTACGAGGACTTTGCATAGGAGAGTTCGAATCCTATCACTTTGCTTGGTTAGAGTTTTATAAAAACACTTTTCAGAAAATTCAACTTTCTTGTTTTCCGTGTTTTTTTTGTTTTTACTGAAGTTTTTTAATATTTTAAACAATTTTTTTTTACTTTTTAGACATACCTAACATAAATATACCTAAAAAGTAAAAAATTAGTGAAAAAAAACCTTTTAAAAATTCACTAAATACCAAAAATATTACAAAAAAAATACGAAAATTCAGTATATTTTTTGTATTTTTATGTATTTATTAATTTTTTAAAATATTTTTTCACAATTTTTTTACTTTTTAGGTACATCTAAGTAAGGTGCATCTAAAAAAGTAGAAAAAATATTTAAAATTTTAAAAATATTCACTAAAAAAAACATGAAAATCAAAAACTTTAATTTTCAAATAACTTAATCCAAAAAACTCTAACCAAACACACTGATTAGAACTATGTCATGCGGAATCTACAAAAGCTCAAACCAAGCCCTAATCTCAGGTATTGGAATTCATACTCTCGAATTTACAGAGCTTTTGTGTCTAGTGTTCACTTGCTAACTTAGGTATTAGAGGGGTTTCCGTCACACACCCACCGGCTAACTTATGTTTGTGTTTTCAGGTAACAAAGCGACGTCGTACGAAGGAGCGTGAACTTGGTCAACAGGATTATACGAGGAGAATTATTTCTTCCCCGTACAATTGGCGCCGTCTGTGGGAAAGAACAGACAAGAACAAAAACCTCTTGACTAAGCTTCTCCTTTTTCTCAAATCAATGGCACACATTGAAGAACTACCGCAGTCTGCCGTCGACGGACTAACTCCAGACGGAGGCGCAAGGCGCGAAGGATTACCCTCTGTCCCTCCTATGGCAGATCTGGAGCCCCAACAACATAACTCCAGGAGGAGTGGCAGGGGAAGGCGGAATAACAGCCCTCGTCACTCTCAAAGTCCTGACAGGCAAAGGAGGAGGATTGATCCTCAAGCCCTGGAAGATCGCGTAAAGGAGCAAGATGAACTAATTCGAAAGATAAGCATAATTAAAATTAATTAACATAATCCAGAGTTGGGTTGTCACAACGAGTTTTAGGGCCGGGCTAGGGATTTAGCTCGCCAGTATAAGGTAATCTCGATCATGTTAAAGAAGATGAAATTAATGGGCAATAGAGAGAAAAATTTGTGCCGAGCAAATAAGTCGAGCTAGTCTAGGAGATTAGTCTGGGTTAGATCAGGTTGTAGTTAGATTGGTTAGAGATAGCTCGGTTGTTGTGTGCTACGTGGCCCAATCGGAGTGCGAGGAGAAAAACCAGCCTAAAATACGCGTAAATACCATTTGATAGTTTAGTTAATGTTGTTTGTGTCATGACCCGAACTCGCTCCTAGAGAATTGGATCATAATCGGCCTGTAATCATGAGATTACCTATGGCCTCAAACAAAATTCCAATCATATTTAATTATATGGGGCTAGAAGCGGAAACAGAATTAAAAAATTTTGTCCAATGAGCTGTGCATATATGATATAAACAAAAACATTTATTACGTTAATAACTCACATCCAAACAGATACAAATAGCTATTACATGCCCAAAGATCATTCACAAGTTATCAATGTACAAATCCAAAAGCTTATGTACAGATCGTACGTGACCAACAAAAGAAAACAAAAGAACAAAGGTGAAAGCCTCACCACGATGGTCATCCACAAGTCCACTAAGGCTGGGCATCACTTTTAAGATGTTCTACTTCAAAAGTATATTCAGAAATTTTATTATACCAGGCTAATCTTCTTCCTTGTTCAATAGGTTTTTTATTGATCAAGAAATCTCTTACTGCCTTATTATCAGTGCGTACAATAAAATTTTCTGGAG
>NW_021024625.1:282554-305491 GCF_004153795.1 Camellia sinensis
TAAATAGTGCTGACCGGCAACAAAAAGTGCCGGCCGGCAATAAAAATTGCCGGTGGCAGCAAACACCAGCCGGTGGCCTCTAGCCACTGCCGGTGGTGGGTGGGGATGGTCTACAACCCCTACCCTGCCTCTCAAAGGCAAGATGCAAGTGTTTGGTGCAAAACCAGACACTAAACGGTCGAGTTCGGAGATTTTGAGGCAAGGCGCGTAGCCGAGGCCTCCGGGAACTCCAAACGAACACAAACATGGATAATCACCGAGTGTTCAAACGGTGACGTCCAAGTCTTGAGGACGGTCAAAAATGGGGTGTCTACAGAGGAGGTCGGAAAACAACCGCCCAGGTGTGTAATTAACGCAACCTGAGATAAAACCTACCCGGGCCCGAACATTAGGCGTCCTGAGATAAATTCCAAACATGCCGAAATTGTGTGAGGAACGGGACACTCAAACCACACTGAAATCATGAGAGTAGGTCCAACACAGCTGCCCAGGTGCGTACATAATACAACCAGAGATGAATTCCAAACACGCTGAAATCGTGTGAGGAACGGGACACTTAAACCACGCTAAAATCATGAGAGGAGGTCCAACAAAACTACCCAGGTGTGTTCCAAACATGCTAAAATCGTGTGGGGAACGGGACAATCAAACCACGCTGAAATCGTGAGAGGAGGTCCAACACAGCCGACCAGGTTCGTTCGCAACACAAACTGAGATGAATTCCACATACACTGAAACCGTGTGAGGAACGGGACACTCAACCCACGCTGAAATCGTGAGAGGAGGTCCAACACAACCGCCCAGGTACGTACACAACACAACTTGAGATGAATTCCAAACACGCTGAATTCCTGTGAGGAAAGGGACACTCAAACCATGCTAAAATCGTGAGAGGAGGTCCAACACAACCGCCCAGGTGCGTACACAACACAACCAGAGATGAATTCCAAACACGTTGAAATCGTGTGAGGAACGGAACAATCAATCCACGCTGAAATCGTGAGAGGAGGTCCAACAAAACCGCCCAGGTGCGTTCGCAACACAACCTGAGATGAATTCCAAACAGGCTGAAATCGTGTGAGGAACGGGACACTCAAACCACACTGAAATCCTGAGAGGAGGTCCAACAAAACTGCCCACGTGCATACACAACACAAACTGAGATGAATTCGAAACACGCTGAAATCGTGTAAGGAACGGGACACTCAAACCATGCTAAAATGATGAGAGGTGGTCCAACACAACTGCCTTGGTGCGTACACATCACTGCCTGAGATGAATTTCAAACACGCTAAAATCGTGTGAAGAAAGGTACACTCAAACCACGCAGAAATCGTGAGAGGTGGTCTAATACAACCGCCTAGGTGCATACACAACACAACCAGAGATGAATTCCAAACACGCTAAAATCGTGTGAGGAAAGGGACACTCAAACCACGCTAAAATCGTGAGAGGAGGTCCAAAAACAAAACCCCTATGTGCATACACAACACAACCGGAGATAAATTCCCAACACGCTAAAATCTTGTGCGGAAAGGGAGAATCAAACCACGCTGAAACCGTGAGAGGATGACCCACACAACCGCCCAGGTGCGTCCACAACACAACCTGAGAGGAATTCCAAACACGCTGAAATCGTGTCAGGAACGGGACACTCAAACCACGCTAAAATCATGAGAGGTGGTCCAACACAACCGCCCAGGTGCGTACACAACACGACCTGAGAAGAATTCCAAACACGGTGAAATCATTTCAGGAACGGGACTCTCAAACCACGCTGCAATCTTGTGAGGAGATCCAACACAACCGCCCAGGTACGTTCGCAATACAACCAGAGATCAATTCCAAGCACGCTGAAACCGTGTGAGGAACGAGACACTCAACCCACGCAGAAATCGTGAGAGGAGGTCTAACACAACCGCCCAGGTACGTACACAACACGATCTGAGATGAATTCCAAACACGCTGAAATTGTGTGAGGAACGGTACACTCAAACCACACTGAAATAGTGAGAGGAGGTCCAACACAACCGCCCAGGTGCGAACACAACACAACCTGAGATGAATTCCAAACACGCTGAAATCGTGTGAAGAACGGGACACTCAAACCATGCAGAAATCGTGAGAGGAGGTCCAACACAACCGCCCAGGTGCGTTCGCAACACAACCTATGATGTATTCCAAACAGGCTGACACAGTGTGAGGAACGGGGCATTCAAGCCACGCTAAAATCGTGAGAGGTGGTCCAACACAACCGCCCAGGTGCGTACACAACACAACCTGAGATGAATTCCAAACACACTGAAATCGTGTGAGGAACGAGACACTCAAACCAAGCTAAAATCATGAGAGGAGGTCCAACAAAACCGCCCAGGTGCATTCGCAACACAACCTGAGATGAATTCCAAACACGCTGAAATCAAGTGTGGAACGGGGCACTCAAACCATGCTGAAATCGTGAGAGGAGGTCCAACATGAGATAAATTCTAGACACGCTAAAATCGTGTGAGGAAAGGGACACTCAAGCCACATTGAAATAGTGGGAAGAGGTCCGAAAACAACCGCCCAAGTGTGCACACAACGCAACCTGAGATAAAACCCGCCCTGGCCCACACATCGGGCGTCCTGAGATAAATTCCAAAGACGCTAAAATCGTGTGAGGAACGGGACACTCAAACCATGCTGAAATTTTGACAGCAGGTCCAACACAGCCTCCTAGGTGCGTACACAACACAACTTGAGATGAATTCCAAACACGTTGAAATTGGGTGAGGAACGGGACATTCAAACCACGCTAAAATCATGAGAGGAGGTCCAACACAACTGCCCAGGTGCGTACACAACACGACTTGAGAAGAATTCCAAACACGCTGAAATCGTGTGAGGAACGGGACAATCAGACCACGCTGAAATCGTGAGAGGAGGTCCAACACAACCGCCCAGGTGCGTTCGCAAGACAACCTGAGATGAATTCCAAACACGCTGAAACCGTGTGAGGAACGGGACAATCAACCCAAATTAAAATTGCGAGAGGAGGTCCAACACAACCGCCTAGGTGCGTACACAACAAAACCTGAGATGAATTCCAAACACACTGAAATCGTGTAAGGAACGAGACACTCAAACCACGCTGAAATCGTGATAGGAGGTCCAACACAACCACCCCGGTGCGTACACTACACAACCTGAGATGAATTCCAAACAAGCTAAAATCATGTGGGGAAAGGGACACTCAAACCACGCTGAAATCGTGAGAGGAGGTCCAACAAAACTGCCCAGGTGCCTACCCAACCCAAGCTGAGATGAATTCCAAACACGATGAAATCGTGTGTGGAACGGGACACTCAAACCACGCTGAAATCGTGAGAGAACATCCAACACAACCACCCAGGTGCGTTCGCAACACAACCTGAGATGAATTCCAAACACGCTGAAACTGTGTGAGGAACGGGGCACTCAATCCATGCTGAAATCGTAAGAGGAGGTCCAACACAACTACCCAGGTGCATACACAACACAACCTGCGCTGAATTCCAAACATGCTAAAATCGTGTGAGGAAAGGGACACTCAAACCACGCTGAAATCGTGAGAGGAGGTCAGAAAACAAACCGCGTAGGCGTGTACACAACACATCCTGAGATAAAATCCAAACATGCCGAAATCGTGAAAGGAAAGGGCACTCAAACCACGCTGAAATCGTGAGAGGAGGTCCGAAAACAACCGCCCAGGTGTGTACACAACGCAACCTGAGATAAAACCCGCCCAGGCCCGCACATTAGGCGTCCTGAGATAAATTCCAAACATGCTGAAATCGTGTGAGGAACGGGACACTCAAACCACGCTGAAATCGTGAGAGGAAGTCCAACAAAACTGCTCAGGTGCGTACACAACACAACTAGAGAAGAATTCCAAACACGCTGAAATCGTGTGAGGAACGGGACACTCAAACCACGCTAAAATAATAAGGGGAGGTCCAACACAACCGCCAAGGTGCGTACACAACACCACCTGGGATGAATTCCAAACGCGCTGAAATTGTGTGAGGAAAGGGACACTCAAACCACGTTGAAATCGTTAGAGGTGGTCCAACACAACCACCTTGGTGCGTACGCAACACAACCTGAGACGAATTCCAAACACGCTAAAATCGTATGAGGAAAGAGACACTAAAACCACGCTGAAATCGTGAGAAGAGGTCCAAAAACAAACTGCCTAGGTGCTTTCACAACACAACCTGAGATAAATTCCAAACACGCTGAAATCGTGTGAGGAAAGGGACACTCAACCACGGTGAAATCGTGAGAGGAGGTCCAACACAACCGCCCAGGTGCGTACACAGCACAACCTGAGAGGAATTCCAAACACGCTGAAATCGTGTGAGGAACGGGACACTCAAAACCACGCTAAAATCACGAGAGGAGGTCCAACACAACCGCCTAAGTGCGTACACAACACGACCTGAGATGAATTCCAAACATGCTGAAATCCTGTGAGAAACGGGACACAACCACGCTGTAATCTTGAGAGGTGGTCCAACACAACTGCCCTGGTACGTTCGCAAAATAACCTCAGATGAGTTCCAAGCACGCTGAAACCGTGTGAGGAACGGGAAACTCAACCCATGCCGAAATCGTGAGAGGTGGTCCAACACAGCCGCCCAGGTGCGTACACAACACGACCTGAGATGAATTCCAAACACGCTAAAATAGTGAGAGGAGGTCCAACACAACCGCCCAAGTGCGTACACAACACAAACTGAGACGAATGCCAAACACGCTGAAATTGGGTGAAGTACAGGACACTCAAAACTTGCTGAATTCGGGAGAGGAGGTCCAACACAACCGCACTGGTGCGTACACAAAACAAACTGAGATGAATGCCAAACACGCTGAAATTGGGTGAAGTGCAGGACACTCAAAACTTTGCTAAAATCGTGAGAGGAAAGGGACACTCAAACCACGGTGAAATCGTGAGAGGAGGTCCAACGCAACCGCCCAGCACAACCTGAGAGGAATTCCAAACACGCTGAAATTGTGTGAGGAACGGGACACTCAAAACCATGCTAAAATCACGAGAGGAGGTCCAACACAACTGCCCAAGAGCGTACACAACACGACCTGAGATGAATTCCAAACACGCTGAAATCGTGTGAGGAACAGGACACCCAAACCACGCTGTAATCTTGAGAGGTGGTCCGACGCAACTGCCCAGGTACGTTCACAAAACAACCTGAGATGAATTCCAAGCACGCTGAAACCGTGTGAGGAACGGGAAACTCAACCCACGCCGAAATCGTGAGAGGTGGTGCAACACAGCCGCCCAGGTGCGTACACAACACGACCTGAGATGAATTCCAAACACGCTAAAATAGTGAAAGGAGGTCCAACACAACCGCCCAGGTACGCACACAACACAAACTGAGACGAATGCCAAACACACTGAAATTGGGTGAAGTACAGGACACTCAAAACTTCCTAAAATTGTGAGAGGAGGTCCAACACAACCGCACTGGTGCGCACACAACACAACCTGAGATGAATTCCAAACACGCTGAAATCGTGTGAGGAACGGGACACTCAAACCACGCTGAAATCGTGAGAGGACGTCCAACACAACCGCCCTGGTGCGTTCGCAACACAACCTGAGATAAATTCCAACACGCCGAAACCGTGTGCGGAACGGGGCACTCAAATCACACTGAAATCGTGAGAGAAGCTCCAACACAACCGCCCAGGGGCGTACACAATACCACCTGAGTTGAATTCCAAACACGCTAAAATCGTGTGAGGAAAGGGACACTCAAACCACGCTGAAATCGTGAGAGGAGGTCCAATACGACTGCCTAGGTGCGTACACAACACAACCTGAGATGAATTCCAAACTAGCTGAAATCGTGTGAGGAACGGCACAATCAAACCACGCTGAAGTAGTGAGAGAAGGTCCAACACAACCGCCCAGGTGCGTTCGCAACACAACCTGAGAAGAATTCCAAACACGCTGAAACCGTGTGAGGAACGGGACACTCAACCCACACTGAAATCGTGAGAGGAGGTCCAACACAACCGCCCAGGTGCGTACACCACACAACCTGAGATGAATTCCAAAAACGCTGAAATCGTGTGAGAAAAGGGACACTCAAACAACTCTAAAATTGTGATAGGATGCCCAACACAACCGACCAGGTGCATACACAACACAACCTGAGTTGAATTCCAAACATAATGAAATCGTGCGAGGAATGGGACACTCAAACCACGCTCAAATCGTGAGAGGAGGTCCAACACAACCGCCCAGGTGCGTACACAACACAACCTGAGATGAATTCCAACCAAGCTAAAATCCTGTGAGGAAAGGGACACTCAAACCATGCTGAAATCGTGATCGGATGCCCGAAAACAAACTGCCTAGGTGCGTACACAAGACAACCTGAGATAAATTCCAAACACGCTAAAATCGTGTGAGGAAAGGGACACTCAAACCACGCTAAAATCGTGAGAAGAGGTCCGAAAAGAACCGCCCAGGTTTGTACATAACGCAACCTGAGATAAAAGCCGCCCTGTCCCGCACATCAGCCGTCCTGAGATGAATTCCAAACACACTGAAATCGTGTGAGGAAAGGGACACTTAAACCACGTTGAAATCGTGAGAGGAGGTTCAACACAACCGCCCAGGTGCGTACGCAACACAACCTAAGAGGAATTCCAAACACGATGAAATCGTGTGAGGAACGAGACACTCAAACCACGCTAAAATCATGAAAGGAGGTCCAACACGACCGCCCAAGTGCGTACACAACATGACCTGAGATGAATTCCTAACACGCTGAAATTGCGTGAGGAGCGGGACACTCAAACCACGCTGTAATCTTGAGAGGAGGTCCAACACAACTGCCCAGGTACGTTCGCAAAACAACCTGAGATGAATTCCAAGCACGCTGAAACCGTGTGAGAAACGGGACACTCAACCCACGTTGAAATTGTAAGAGGTGGTCCAACACAACCGCCCAGGTGCGTACACAACACGACCTGAGATGAATTCCAAACACGGTAAAATAGTGAGAGGAGGTCCAATACAACCGCCCAGGTGTGTACATAACACAAACTGAGATGAATGCCAAACACATTGAAATTGGGTGAAGAACAGGACACTCAAACGTGTGAGGAAAGGGACACTCAGACCACGCTGAAATCATGAGAGGAGGTCCAACACAACCGCCTAGGTGCGTACACAACACAACCTGAGATGAATTCCAAACACGCTGAAATCGTGTGAGGAAAGGGACACTCAAACCACGCTGAAATTGTGTGAGGAGGTCTAACATAACCGCCTAGGTGCGTACATAACACAACCTGAGATGAATTCCAAACAAGCTGAAATCGTGTGAGGAACGGGACACTCAAACCAAGCTGAAATCGTGAGAGGAGGTCCAACGCAACCGCCCAGGTGCGTAAACAACACAACCTGAGATGAATTCCATACACGCTAAAATCGTGAGGAAAGGGACACTCAAACCACGCTGAAATCGTGGGAGGAGGCCAACACAACCGCCCAGGTGCGTACCCTACCCAAGCTAAGATGAATTTCAAACACGCTGAAATCTTGTGAGGAACGGGACACTCAAACCACACTGACCGCCCAGGTGCGTTCGCAACACAACCAGAGATGAATTCCAAACACACTGAAACCGAGTGAGGAACGGTGCACTCAAACCACGCTGAAATCGTGAGAGAAGGTCCAACACAACTGCCCTGGTGCGTACACAGCACAACCTGAGATGAATTCCAAACAAGCTAAAATCGTGTGAGGAAAGGGACACTCAAACCACGCTGAAATCGTGAGAGGAGGTCCATCACAACCGCCTAGGTGTGTACCCAACCCAAGCTGAGATGAATTCCAAACACGCTGAAATCCTGTGAGGAACAGGACACTCAAACCACGCAGAAATCGTGAGAGGAGGTCCAACACAACCGCCCAGGTGCGTTCGCAACACAACCTGAGATGAATTCCAAACACGCTGAAACCGTGTGAGGAACGAGGCACCTAAACCACGCTGAAATCATGAGAGGAGGTCCAACACAACCGCCCAGGTGCGTACACAGCACAACCTGAGATGAATTCCAAATATGCTAAAATCATGTGAGGAAAGGGACACTCAAACCACTCTGAAATCGTGATAGGAGGTCCGAAAACAAACTGCCTAGGTGCGTACACATGACAATCTGAGATAAATTCCAGACATGCTAAAATCGTGTGAGGAAAGGGACACTCAAACCACGCTGAAATCGTGAGAAGAGGTCCGAAAACAACCGCCCAGGTGTGTACACAACGTAACCTGAGATAAAACCTGCCCAGGCCCGCACATCTGCCGTCCTGAGATAAATTCCAAACACGCTGAAATCATGTGAGGAACGGGACACTCAAACCACGTTGAAATCGTGAGAGTAGGTCCAACACAACCGCCTAGGTGCGTACACAACACAACCTGAGATGAATTCCAAACACGTTGAAATCGTGTGAGAAACGGGACACTCAATCCATGCTAAAATCATCAGAGGCGGTCCAACACAATTGCCCAGGTGCGTACACAACACGACCTGAGATGAATTCCAGGCAAGCTGAAATCGTGCGAGGAACGGGTCAATCAAACCACGCTGAAATCGTGAAAGGAGGTCCAACGCAACCGCCCAGGTGCGTTCGCAACAAAACCTGAGTTGAATTCCAAACATGCTAAAACCGTGTGAGGAACGGGACGCTAAACCCACGCTGAAATTGTGAGAGGAGGTCCAACACAGCCACCCAGGTGCGTACACAACACGACATGAGATGAATTCCAAACACGCTGAAATCGTGTGAGGAACGGGACACTCAAACCACGCTGAAATAGTGAGGGGAGGTCTAACACAACCGCCCAGGTGCGTACACAACACAACCTTAGATGAATTCCAAACACGCTGAAATCGTGTGAAGAACGGGACACACAAACTTTGCTGAAATCGTGAGAGCAGGTCCAACATAACCGCCCCGGTGCATACACAACACAACCTGAGATGAATTCGAAACACACTGAAATCGTGTGAGGAACGGGACACTCAAACCACGCTGAAATCGTGAGAGGACGTCCAACACAACCGCCCAAGTGTGTTTGCAACACAACCTGAGATGAATTCCAAACATGCTGAAATCGTGTGAGGAACGGGGCACTCAAACCACACGGAAATCGTGAGAGAAGGTCTAACTCAACCACCCAAGTGCGTACACAACACAACCTGATTTGAATTCTAAACACGCTAATATCATGTGAGGAAAGGTACAATCAAACCACGCTGAAATTGTGAGAGGAGGTCCAACACAACCGCCCAGGTACGTACACAATACAACCTGGGATGAGTTCCAAACACGCTAAAATCGTGTGAGGAACGGGACACCCAAACCATGCTGAAATCGTGAGAGGAGGTCCAACACAACCGCCCAGGTGCGTACACAACACAACCTGAGAGGAATTCCAAACACGCTGAAATCGTGTGAGAAACGGGACACTCAAACCATGCTAAAATCATCAGAGGAGGTCCAACACAATTGCCCAGGTGCGTACACAACACGACCTGAGATGAATTCCAGACAAGCTGAAATCGTGCGAGGAACGGGTCAATCAAACCACGCAGAAATTGTGAGAGCAGGTCCAACGCAACCGCCCAGGTGCGTTCGCAACAAAACCTGAGTTAAATTCCAAACATGCTAAAACCGTGTGAGGAACAGGACACTAAACCCACGCTGAAATCGTGAGAGGAGGTCCAACACAGCCACCCAGGTGCGTACACAACACGACATGAGATGAATTCCAAACACGCTGAAATCGTGTGAGGAATGGGACACTAAAACCACGCTGAAATAGTGAGGGGAGGTCTAACACAACCGCCCAGGTGCGTACACAACACAACCTTAGATGAATTCCAAACACGCTGAAATCATGTGAAGAACGGGACACACAAACTTTGCTGAAATCGTGAGAGGAGGTCCAACTTAACCGCCCTGGTGCATACACAACACAACCTGAGATGAATTCAAAACACACTGAAATCGTGTGAGGAACGGGACACTCAAACCACGCTGAAATCGTGAGAGGACGTCCAACACAACAGCCCAAGTGCGTTTGCAACACAACCTGAGATGAATTCCAAACACGCTGAAATCGTGTGAGGAACGGGGCACTCAAACCACACGAAAATCGTGAGAGGAGGTCCAACTCAACCACCCAGGTGCGTACACAACACAACCTGAGTTGAATTCTAAACACGCTAATATCGTGTGAGGAAAGGTACAATCAAACCACGCTGAAATCGTGAGAGGAGGTCCAACACAACCGCCCAGGTGCGTACACAACACAACATGAGATGGATTCGAAACACGCAGAAATCGTGTGAGGAACGAGACACGCAAACCATGCTGAAATCGTGAGAGGAGGTCCAACACAACCGCCCAGGTGCGTACACAACACAACCTTAGATGAATTCCAAACACACTGAAATCGTGTGTGGAACGGGACACTCAAACCATGCTGAAATCGTGAGAGGTGGTCCAACACAACCGCTCAGGTGCGTACACAACACAACCTGAGATGAATTCCAAACACGCTGAAATCGTGTGAGGAACGGGACACTCAAACCACGCTGAAATCGTGAGAGGAGGTCCAACACAACCGCCCAGGTACGTACACAATACAACCTGAGATGAGTTCCAAACATGCTAAAATTGTGTGAGGAACGGGACACCCAAACCACGCTGAAATCATGAGAAGAGGTCCAACACAACCGCCCAGGTGCGTACACAACACAACCTGAGAGGAATTCCAAACACGCTGAAATCGTGTGAGAAACGGGACACTCAAACTATGCTAAAATCATCAGAGGAGGTCCAACACAATTGCCCAGGTGCGTACACAACACGACCTGAGATGAATTCCAGACAAGCTAAAATCGTGCGAGGAACGGGTCAATCAAACCACGCTGAAATCGTGAGCGGAGGTCCAACGCAACCGCCCATGTGCGTTCGCAACAAAACCAGAGTTGAATTCCAAACATGCTAAAACCGTGTGAGGAACGGGACACTAAACCCGCGCTGAAATCTTGAGAGGAAGTCCAACACAGTCACCCAGGTGCGTACACAACACGACATGAGATGAAGTCCAAACACGCTGAAATCGTGTGAGGAACGGGACACTAAAACCACGCTGAAATAGTGAGAGGAGGTCTAACACAACCGCCCAGTTGCGTACACAACACAACCTTAGATGAATTCCAAACACGCTGAAATCGTGTGAAGAACGGGACACACAAACATTGCTGAAATCTTGAGAGGAGGTCTAACATAACCGCCCTGGTGCATACACAACACAAGCTGAGATGAATTCGAAGCACACTGAAATCGTGTGAGGAACGGGACACTCAAACCACGCTGAAATCGTGGGAGGACGTCTAACACAACCGCCTAAGTGCGTTTGCAACACAACCTGAGACGAATTCCCAACACGCTGAAATCGTGTGAGGAGCGGGGCACTCAAACCGCACAGAAATCGTGAGAGGAGGTCCAACTCAACCACCCAGGTGTGCACACAACACAACCTGAGTTGAATTCCAAACACGCTAATATCGTGTGAGGAAAGGTACAATTAAACCACACTGAAATCGTGAGAGGACGTCCAACACAACTGCGCAGGTGCGTACACAACACAACATGAGATGCATTCCAAACACGCTGAAATCGTGTGAGGCACGAGACACGCAAACCACGCTGAAATCGTGAGAGGAGGTCCAACACAACCGCCCAGGTGCGTACACAACACAACCTTAGATGAATTCCAAACACACTGAAATCGTGTGTGGAACGGGACACTCAAACCATGCTGAAATCGTGAGAGGAGGTCCAACACAACCGCTCAGGTGCGTACACAACACAACCTGAGATGAATTCCAAACACGCTGAAATCGTGTGACGAACGGGACACTCAAACCACGCTGAAATCGTGAGAGGAGGTGCAACACAACCGCCCAGGTACGTACACAATACAACCTGAGATGAGTTCCAAACACGCTAAAATCGTGCGAGGAACGGGACACCCAAACCATGCTGAAATCGTGAGAGGAGGTCCAACACAACCGCCCAGGTGCGTACCCAACCCAAGCTGAAATGAATTTCAAACATGCGGAAATCGTGTGAGGAACGGGACACTCAAACCACGCTGAAATCGTGAGAGGAGGTCCAACACAGCCGCTTAGGTGTGTTCGCAACACAACCTAAGATGAATTCCGAACACACTGAAACCGTGTGAGGAACGGGGCACTCAAACCACGCTGAAATCATGAGAGAATGTCCAACACAACCGCCCAGGTGCGTACACAACCCAACCTGAGATGAGTTCCAAACACACTAAAATTGTGTGAGGAAATGGACACTCAAACCACGCTAAAATTGTGGGAGGAGGTCCAACACAACCGCCCAGGTGCGTACCCAACCCAAGCTGAGATGAATTCCAAACACGCTGAAATCCTGTGAGGAATAGAAAACTCAATCCACGCTGAAACCGTAAGAGGAGGTCCAATGCAACCGCCCAGGTGCGTTCGTAACACAACCTGAGATGAATTCCAAACACGCCGAAACCGTGTGAGGAATGGGGCACCCAAACCACGCTGAAATCGCGTGAGGAGGTCCAACACAACTGCCCAGGTGCCTACACAACACAACCTGAGATGAATTCCAAACACGCTAAAATCGTGTGAGGAATGGGACACTTAAACCACGATGAAATCGTGATAGGAGGTCCGAAAACAAACTGCCTAGGTGCGTACACAAGACAACCTGAGATAAATTCCAGACACGCTAAAATCGTGTGAGGAAAGGGACACCAAAACCATGCTGAAATCCTAAGAAGAGACCCGAAAATAACCGCCCAGGTGTGTAAACAATGCAACCTGAGATAAAAGCCGCCCAGGCCCGCACATCAGCCGTCTTGAGATAAATTCCAAACACGCTGAAATCGAGTGAGGAAAGGGACACTCAAACCATGCAAAAATCGTGAGACGAGGTCCAACACAACCGCCCAGGTGCGTACACAACACAACCTGAGAGGAATTCCAAACATGCTGAAATCGTGTGAGGAACGGGACACTCAAACCACGCTAAAATCATGAGAGAAGGTCCAACACAACCGCCCAAGTGCGTACACAACACGACCTGAGATGAATTCCAAACACGCTGAAATCGTGTGAGGAACGGGACACTCAACCCACGCTGAAATCGTGAGAGGAGGTACAACACAACTGCCCAGGTACGTAAACAACACAACTTGAGATGAATTCCAAACACGCTGAAATCCGGTGATGAAAGGGACACTCAAACTACGTTGAAATCGTGAGAGGAGGTCCAACACAACCGCACAGGTGTGTACACAACACAACTGAACGAATTCCAAACACGCTGAAATCGTGTGAGGAACGGGACACTCAAACCACGCTGAAATAGTGAGAGGAGGTCCGAAAACAAACTGCCTAGTTGCGTACACAACACAACCTGAGATAAATCCCAGACACGCTAAAATCGTGTGAGGAAAGGGACACTCAAACTACACTGAAATCGTTAGAGGACGTCGGAAAACAACCGCACAGGTGTGTACACAGCGCAACCTGAGAGAAAACCCGCCCGGGCCCGAACATTAAGTGTCCTGCGATAAATTCCAACCACGTCGAAATTGTGTGAGGAACGGGACACTCAAACCACGCTAGAATTGTGAGAGTAGGTCCAACACAGCTGCCCAGATGCGTACACGACACAACCAAAGATGAATTCCCAACACGCTGAAATCGTGTGAGGAACGGGACACTTAAACCACGCTAAAATCATGAGAGGAGGTCCAACAGAACTACCCAGATGCGTGCACAACACGACCGGAGATGAGTTCCAAACACGCTGAAATCGTGTGAGGAACGGGATAATCAAACCACGCTGAAATCGTGAGAGGAGGTCCAACACAACCGCCCAGGTTCGTTCGCAACACAACCTGAGATAAATTCCAAACACGCTGAAATCCTGTGATGAAAGGGACACTCAAACCATGCTGAAATCGTGAGAGGAGGTCCAACACAACCACCCATGTGCGTACACAACACAACCAGAGATGAATTCCAAATACGCTGAAATCGTGTGAGGAACGGAACAATCAGTCCACGCTGAAATCGTGAGAGGAGGTCAAACAAAACCGCCCAGGTGCGTTCGCAACACAACTTGAGATGAATTCCAAACATGCTGAAATGGTGTGAGGAACGGGACACTCAAACCACGCTGCAATCCTGAGAGGAGGTCCAACAAAACCGCCCATGTGCATACACCACACAAATTGAGATGAATTCCAAACACGCTGAAATCGTGTGAGGAACGGGACACTCAAACCATGCTAAAATCATGAGAGGTGGTCCAACATAACCGCCCAGGTGCGTACACAACACAGCCTGAGATGAATTTCAAACACGATGAAATCGTGTGAAGAAAGGGACACTGAAACCACGATGAAATCGTGAGAGGTGGTCCAACACAATTGCCTAGGTGCATACACAACACAACCTGAGAAGAATTCCAAACACGCTAAAATCGTGTGCGGAAAGGGACACTCAAACCATGCTGAAATCGTGAGAGGAGGTCCAAAAACAAACCGCCTATGTGCATTCACAACACAACCGGAGATAAATTCCAAACACGCTAAAATCGTGTGCGGAAAGGGACAATCAAACCACGCTGAAACCGTGAGAGAAAGTCCCACAGAACCGCCCAGGTGCGTCCACAACACAACCTGAGAGGAATTCCAAACACATTGAAATCGTGTCAGGAACGGGACACTCAAACCACGCTAAAATCATGAGAGGTGGTCCAACACAACCGCCCAGGTGCGTACACAACACGACCTGAGAAGAATTCCAAACACGCTGAAATCGTTTGAGGAACGGGACTCTCAAACCATGTTGCAATCTTGTGAGGAGATCCAACAAAACCGCCCAAGTACGTTCGGAATACAACTAGAGATCAATTCCAAGCACGCTGAAACCGTGTGAGGAGCGAGACGCTCAACCCACGCTGAAATCGTGAGAGGAGGTCTAACACAACCGCCCAGGTGCGTACACAACACGACCTGAGATGAATTCCAAACACGCTGAAATCATGTGAGGAACGGTACACTCAAACCACACTGAAATAGTGAGAGAAGGTCCAACACAACCGCCTAGGTGCGAACACAACACAACCTGAGATGAATTCCAAACACGCTGAAATCGTGTGAAGAACGGGACAGTCAAACCAAGCTAAAATCGTGAGAGGAGGTCCAACACAACCGCCCTGGTACGTACACAACACAACCTGAGATGAATTCCAAACACGCTGAAATCGTGTGAGGAACGGGGCACTCAAACCACGCTAAAATCGTGAGAGGACGTCCAACACAACCACCCAGGTGCGTTCGCAACACAACCTGTGATGTATTCCAAACACGCTGACATAGTGTGAGGAACGGGGCATTCAAACCATGCTAAAATCGTGAGAGGAGGTCCAACACAACTGCCCAGGTGCGTACACAACACAACCTGAGATGAATTCCAAACACGCTGAAATCGTGTGAGGAACAGGACACTCAAACCACGCTGAAATCGTGAGAGGAGGTCCAACAAAACCGCCCAGGTGCATTCGCAACACAACCTGAGATGAATTCCAAACACGCTGAAATCGAGTGAGGAACGGGGCACTCAAACCACGCTGAAATCGTGACAGGAGGTCCAACACAACCGCCCAGCTGCGTACACAACACAACCTGAGATAAATTCCAGGCACGCTAAAATCGTGTGAGGAAAAGGACACTCAAACCACGCTGAAATCGTGAGAAGAGGTCCGAAAACAACCGCCCTGGTGTGCACACAACGCAACCTGAGATAAAACCCGCCCTAGCCCGCATATCAGGCGCCCTGAGATAAATTCAAAAGACGCTGAAATCGTGTGAGGAACGGGACACTCAAACCACGCTGAAATTTTTAGAGCAGGTCCAACACAGCCTCCTAGGTGCGTACACAACACAACCTGAAATGAATTCCAAACACGTTGAAATCGGGTGATGAACGGGACACTCAAAGCACGCTAAAATCATGAGAGGAGGTCCAACACAACTGGAAACTCCTCCTCTAGGGATAAATTGTTCACATTGATATATTTGAGTAATTGTTTGGATAAAATTTCTAAATTTGTAATGTTGTTTAAAAAAATAAAAATAAATGTATCACTGAGAAATATGACCAACACCATACGCTTTTATTTTTATTTGCATATTTTCTTTGTTGGTCTCTTTTCCCTTTGTGTTGCACTTCTGTTCTCATTTTGCTCCCTCTCCTCTGTGAGAAAAAAAAAAACAACACCAGACTTTTCACCTACTGGACTGTAACTCTTCATTTTTTTCCCAAACATTCTTCTCTCAAGATTAATCTTTTGTTTATAGTTTTACCATATATATATACATTAGATTTTTTTCCCCAACATTCTTCTCTCAAGATTAATCTTTTGTTCATAGTTTTACCATATATATATACTCACTTTGGTTTAAAACTCACACTATAGGGGGCCCTGCACAATTTTTGATAAATCTTCTTTTTTTTTTTTCTTTTTTTTTGGAACTCTTTTAACATCTTTCTATGTTACAAAAAAGAAAGGATTCGAAGAAAAATAAGACCCACTACATGTAAACGAGCTATGTCTAATTGCCTAAATAGTTTTTGTATTTTAATTTTTCTATATATATATATATATGTTTAAGAGTGAAATAAGTTGATGTGAAAAGTGAAATGGGTAAATGACAGAGTGATGCATATCAAGCCACAGGGTGTTACAACCTCCTGTGTTCAGGCTTTGTTCAAATCAACAATGAAATAGCAATGGGGGCGAGCATCTTCCCTATAAGATATCTGCTTACTTGTCTGGAAGGTAACATTTTGTATATATATATATATGGTCAATAGACTTTTATATATTACCCACTTCTTTTATTTAAATATTCAAAGAACTTCTATATAAAATAGAGTAAAAACAAATGTCCCAATCTTCTTATCTTATTATAATGGTGTAGTTAATTATGTATAGCAGATTACACAGAATCTCTGACATATCTCATATGCTCCTATATCCATTATTTTCCTTTTGTGTATCATTTTTTACTGTCATGTACATGTGCACATATATAATTGTAGTGGGGCCTGAGGTAGTGTGTACGCCTAGCAATAGTAACTATTTATTATTTAATTTTTTAGATAAATTATGCACACCTCTTCGAAGTTTAGAAACAAATATAGTTAAAGCAAAAGCCTGTTAGTGGTTTACATTTTTTTTAAAAAACCACCGTCATCACATTATTTTTATTATAAACCTTGTATAAAAATTAGGTAAGAACAGAGTTTTAGTATAGAAAAATGCTAGGAACCCAAAACAGCTAGAAAATGAAATGTATGGTGTAAATTCAAATATAATGTGATGTAAGCTATGTCCAGAATGAATTTAGTCCTCTCATTTTAATTTCTTAGTCATTTTTTATGAATACATAAGTAAAATGTTTGTGTAGCAATGATCCAAATTTGTCACTAATTGAAATTTCTCGTTTTAAAAAAAAATAAACATAAAAATGATAAGTTTCACTAGGTAGACCAACAACTAATAAGTTAAAACACAAATAAAACTTTCTCCTAAATAACTTATTCACTTTTGGGACTACTTTGTCTTTACTTTTCCTATATCCCTAACATTTCTTTTTCTGAACATCACTTTGATTTTGTTAATGGGTGTTGTTATTTGGTAGGACCCAAAAGAGGGTAACTGGTGGATGCAATTTGGGAATGACTATGTATTGGGTTATTGGCCAGCCTTGCCGATAGTGCATCAATCATTGAGGGCAACACAACACCACCCAAATGGGCAGTGGCCATTTCCCTGAAGAAGGGTTTGGCAAAGCTAGTTACTTCAGAAACATCCAGATTGTAGATGGTTCCAACAATCTAAGGGCTCCTAAAGATGTTGGCACTTTCACTGAGCAATCCAATTGCTATGATGTTCAAATTGGCAATAATGGTGATTGGGGCAACTACTTTTACTATGGTGGTCCTGGTAGAAACCCTAATTGTCCATGACCAAAGTGAAATTAAAAAAATAAAGTTGCTTTCTTTCTAATTCCATTTGTGTGAACATTCAAGGTGTCCAATTGACCACCTGTATGTAGATTTGTTTACTTCACTATTGTAAACCCATTGTTTAGGCTACGCTAGTTGTGGACACCCCATTTTTGACCGACCTTAAGACTCAGACGTCACCAATTGAGCGCTTGGTGATGTTGCATATCGCGCTCGTTCAGAAGTCTCAGAGTTGCGGCCATGAGCCCTGCCTCCGGATTTCCGAACCCTCTTCTGTGTCTTGCCTCGGTTTGCGAACCAGACTCGGTTTTCTCTGTTTCTTTTCCTGAGGGGAGGGAGAGGTCCTGTAGACCATCTCTCAGTGGCCGTGGAATACATTTTGTGGCTATAGGCCATTTTGCCCATTTCGGAGCCCGGTTTCCGGTTTTCTGGTTTTTCGGAACCGTTGGCCGTGTGCCTCGGTTTGGGACCGCTCAACCATCTCCGTTTGCTCTAAATTTTGGCATACATCTTATTTTCTCCCTTTCAAGGGACACTGGGGTCTGAGAAACCCACTTCGTAGCCGAACGCCACTTTCGGTGCTTAGCAGCCCATTTTCGGGACCCTGAACTGTGTGTTTTGGCCCCCGAGCATTCGTTTTGCATCGGTTTTCGTTCATTTTTGGCAGGTACCTCTGTCTTATCACCAGGAAGGTCACTGGAGGTTGGGAGGCCAGCAATTATCTTGGCAACCATTTATATTCCATTTTCGCCCTTCGACACCCGTTTTTCTCACTTCCGAGCCAATGTTGAACACTTTGGGGCCACTTTCTTCAATCCCAAACCACATATTTGTGTTGTACACACATGGGAGGACCCTAAAAGTTGGTGGCCGGCCAGAAACTCCAATTGACCCTTTTAAACCCCTCTTGAAAATGGCTTGTTCTCTCTCCTGTTTTAGAGTTTCCAAATTCGAACCACAGGGTTGTGATGAGGGGACCTGGGAGGCCACCAATGTGAAGTGGCCGGCCACTAATTAAACTTGACCTTTTTGACCCTTGGCCGGCCGGCTAGGGGAGGTGGCCGGCCGGCCACCTGCAAGTCCAAAAACCAGCCGGTCATGTTCCTTGCACTGCACACTTTACAGCTGTATAGCTGTATCCCCCAGAAAATATCTCAATCCGGGTATATTTTTTGGGGAAAAACAAGCCTCATTTTGCCTCCACTTCTGCCTAGACTCTTCTCTCCCTCTCTTGCCTATATTGCTGGCCTCCCAACTCAAGAAAAAGGGTTAGAAGAATTGCTTTGAAGATATAGATACATATCTCTCCATTTCCTTCAAGTCTTGGCTCCATTTCTTCATCATCATCAAGCTCTACCACCACCACTCCATTCCAGCAGCAATGGGAGGAATTCCAGCAGCTTAGAGTCATCAAAGTTGGTCCAAGAAGCAACAAAAGCATTGGCCTTCAAGGGTAAGTCCACTTTCCCTCTTTTTCTAGTTCATTTTTGCACCATTCCTCTAGCCATCTTGCTTACGGTTTTAGGCTCCAACCTTAACTCAAACTAGGTCTATTTTGAGCTATTCTACATGTTTGTTGAAGGGTTCAACCCTATTTGAGAACCCCATCTCACACTTGTTTCAATATCTCTTTGTATGTCAATATTCTTGCATGCTTCACTAGCCTATCATTTTTCTATTTTTGGACCATGATCAGAACTGAAAGTGGCCTTATTTTGACCTTCTTAACATGTTTTATTAAGGGTCTTTTCTTGTTTGGTGCATGCTTTGTATACCTCATGTTATAGCCACTTTTGAGCCTCATTTTGCATTACATTTCTAGCATGTTTGTATACTGATTTAGGGGCTGCCATAAACTGTAAATGTGCATATTTTTGGTCCCTCTTCAATGTTGTAGAAGGACATTTTTCTGTTTGGGCTTTGCATATACCACTTGCCTCTTTGGCCACCTTTTGGCCCTTTTTCTTGCATAAGAGCTTAGCCATATCTATGTTTGTTTTTAGGGTTTTTACAGTTCTGTAAAGTGTCATATTTTGGGACCCTCTTCAATGTTGTTGAAGGGCCCTAACCTGTTTGGGGTCAGCAGCTGTGAGTTACTTCATAACCTCATGTTTAGGGCCATTTTTGCATGCCATTGTTGCCCTATCTTTGCTTGTTGTTTGGCCATGATTTGTACTGGTAAAATGCTTATTTTGGGGCTGCCTTGCTTCTGTCTTTTCATTCCATGTACCAATTATGCATGCTTTGTATAGCCGTAGTTCATTCTATGTGCTTAATTTTGCATTTCAGGAGAGATTCCATGCATCGGGTGTGTTTTCGCCTCATTTCGGGGCTGTTTTCCCCCATATTTCAGTGCTGAAATTCCATTAGCATGTTTGCATATCATTTTAGCCATATTGCATTGCGCATGCCATTGTCTCGATTTGCGTGCCCGTGTGCACGCATTTCGAGGCACTTCGTTTTTATCCATCGGCATCCTATGTGAGTGTGGCTGAGGCTCTCTCATGTTAGTATAAGTCCATATCATATTTTCAAGTCATTTGCATTGCGTATGCCATTGTCTCGGTTTGCGTGACCGTGTGCACGCATTTCGAGGCACTTCATTTTTATCCATCGGCCTCTTATGTAAGTGTGGCTGAGGCTCTCTCATGTTAGTATAAGTCCATGTTGCATTCTATATGCCATTTCCATGCCATTGCATTGCGTATGTCATTGCCTCGGTTTGCGTGCCCATGTGCACGCATTTCGAGGCACTTCATTTTCATCCATCGGCCTCTTATGTAAGTGTGGCTGAGGCTCTCTTATGTTAGTGTAAGCCCATATCATATTTCCATGTCATTTGCATTGCGTATGTTATTTTCTCGGTTTGCGTGCCCGTGTGCACGCATTTCGAGGCATCTCATTTTTACAGCATAGTGCATACTAGGTTGTATCTTAGATCGCATTCATGCATTTCCTCGATTTGCGTGCCTGTGTGCACGCATTTCGAGGCATCTCATTTTCATAGCATTGTGCATGCTAGGCTGTATCTTAGTTGCATTCATGCATATCATGCATATTGCATCGTGTCCGGGATAGGAGTTAGCCCGGGCACGGAAAACGAGGTACGTTTCGTACTCCGAGTGACGGAACGTGTCTCAATTCCCCAGTCACCGACACTCCGGATTACCCATGATGGAGTTAGGGTTTGTTGTGTTTATACGTGCATTCATTCCATATTGAGTTGCACATTTCGACTCCTCTGCCATCATGCATCGATATGCGTGATTGGTGGCACGAGGATCGAGGCATGCATATATCCGTGAAAATACATTGCTATGTCCCTTTCCTGCTCTCTGTTGCAGCAAATGAAGAATCAGCAAACTTCCGAAGTTTGGCGCGCTTTCCAAGAAAAATCATAAAACAGAGGCTAATCGGGGCATCCAAGTGGATTTTCGCACAAGGCAGACCAGACATGCATCATTCATCAGAAGCAAGGCAGTCCCTGGCTTGCACGCCAGTTTTACAGCTTTCTGAGTTAATTTGTAAATTAATTAGGAATTTGTACATTATTCGGACTGTAATATTTGGACTGTATTATTCTTTCATTCGGGACTGTATTATTTATTCGGACCCTCTGCGCGAGGGCACAACTGTAATAAGTATGCGTGTGTGTGTTGTATGTCTTCCAACCCCACGTCTTTCTCCCTTTTATTTATCCGCTTTTGATGGTTAGATTAGGGCATATTTCAATTAGCATACAATATGACAGTATGTTTGCATCATTCATCTGTTTTGCATGCACCGGGCTCGGCGCATCATACTAACTGCATTGTATTTTCAATTCCAAGTTGAATACATGTTAGTTGTAGCATTCCAATTGCCATGTTTAGGATAGCCGAGCCTGCTATAGTTGCATTTTTGCATGTGTTGCATTGGGCCTTTTTGTATACTTAGGATTCATGCATGACTTCTAATGAGTTTCTATTTTAGCTTGGAGTACTCGGTAAGTTTATGCTTTAGCATCCTTGCATGCGTGTGAGTGACTGCCATGAATAGCATGCTTACCATGAGGCTAATTGCTTATGTGATATAACTGCCTGAATGCCTGTGGGTGAAGGTTGGGTTATTCGGATTGGAATAAATCATCAACTGTTTGTTTTAAGCCCACTAGATAGTGGCAAAACCATCTTTTCTAAGCCCACCCGAGGGTGGCAAAATCTGCATTTTAAGCCTACTTACGAGTAGCAAACCATCTTTCAAATAAGCAAACATGAAATGTTTTGTTCCAATTTAGGTAATTCAGTCTATACTTATATGCTGTGCGCATCACATAGTAACCTAGGCTAATAAACCGGAATAAGAACTCACAATGTTTTCAAAAATTGATATCATGGTTAGTAGAGGCCGGTCTATGACCGGGCGAGCGGGGGTGCTCACGAAGTGACCTTCCCCAATCGTACCCAAGTTCCCGAGCCGTTACTAGTATAGTGAATTAGATTAGAGATGTAAGATAAATTGTATTTATTTGTATACTAGTGATATTAGTAGGTTGGAATTAAATCTATGAAATTACGTAAAAATTCTTGTTTATATAAGGTGATTTTGTTGTTTTGGTAAAGCGATGGACAAAATATTATTTTCACCTCCAATCTTATGATATTAAAATTCATTTCAATTTTAAAAAACAATTTCTAAGTTTTCGATTCGTTTTTATATTTTAATGATTTTTATGTATTTAATTATTTAAAAAAAAATTTAGA
>NW_021024625.1:311963-333900 GCF_004153795.1 Camellia sinensis
AAGGCAACTTTAGGTTGATGACGGCACCACGTGGCCCTTTGGCACCGAGTCAGGGTTTCCTAAATTCCCCAAATAAAAAAATTTAGGTGGGACTCTGTATCTGGCAAAGCAGTCCGATGTTTGCACTTCTTTCAAAAATTAGTTTTCTCAAAACGGATTTTGCCGGGATTTGAACTCTTTGGTTCAGACTCTTAGAAACCGTGGACAAAATTGAGAGTCCTGAGCTTGTAGTGGACCCCAAAAATGAACGGGAACGGGAAGCTCCCGTTTCCTCTTTAGATTCATTTAATCTTAATATACTTAAAAACTAAAAAAAAACTTTAAAAAATTTATTTGATTATAACAAAATACGAAAATGTATTGATTTTTTTTTTTTTTTTTGGTATTTGTTGATTTTTTAAAGTTATGTTTCACAAATATTATACTTTTTAAGTGTATTTATATTAGGTGTATCTAAAATATAAAAAAATACAGAAAATAAAAATTTTATTTTTTGAAACCAAACATAGCGACTACTTTGGATTGAGTGATTTGAAGGGAAGGAAAAAAAAGAAAAAAAGAAAAAAAAGTTAAGAAACTGAATTCTTTTGGTGTTGATCACTTGTTTGGATTACTGAAGAACAAGCAAATGAGGGAGAAATTGAATGAAATGGAAAGAAAATATATGGGATGATTGCTAATTCTATGTAATACTAAAATTGTCCATCTAAGCACTAAAGAAATAAAAACTTGACGACTATTGGTAATATACTTTACAAGAGTTTTTTTTTTTTTTGGCAGTCTATCCAAACAAGATTAGAGAAAAATTGTAATTTTTTTTTTCTCTCTCCAACTTAACCAAACAAGAGGGAAAAAATCCTTTATCTCTTATTTTCTTCTCTCCTAATTTAACAAATCTTTCCTTTTATTTTCTTTTCTTTTCTCTTCTAGGTAGGGGTACTCAGTAGATATTTTGATCTACCTAAACTGACCGGACCGAACCGATCCGCCACATTTTGGATAGATGCGTGATGATACATAGACTGTTACAGATTGATTTTTTCCAATTCGCTTAGTTTTGGACGGATAGTGGATTTAAGATTCCTTTGGCCGCAGCCGAACCGCCAAACCACAAGTATCCCTAGTAATTTATAAGACTTTGTGTTTTCAATTTGTTTAGATATTCTGTTTGTATTTTCAAATAAAAAAGAGTTTAGATATTCTATTATGTTTTCAATTTAAAAGTCCTTTTATCAAATGACAAGTGTTAATATTTGATATTTTATGGTAAAAAATATAAGGCTTGATTTTGTCATTTTTAAAAAAAATCAAATTAAATAGTTTTCGAATAAAAAAAAATAATGGAATAGTTTTGATGATGCATGATTTTTTTTTATATTTATTTATTATTTGGTATTTGACAATTTACTTGATAATATTTTGGTTATGTTGAGTTATATTGTTATCCAAAAAAAAAATGTTAACAAGTTGTTGTATTATGTTCAAAATTTGTAAAAATTTAAACTGTGAAACCGATATGCATCCATCTGCCAATCCGCCAATCCGAATCAGCCAATCCGACGGACAGATTCCAATTCGCCATTTCGACAAACGGATGGAGCATTGAAAGTTTACCGGTTGCAACTAAACCGCGAGCACCCCTACTCCTAGGTATCCAAACATATATATATATATATATATGTTAATCCGACGGACAGATTCCAATTACTGGTTGCAACTAAACCGCGAGCACCCCTACTCCTAGGTATCCAAACATATATATATATATATATATATATGTGTGTGTGTGTTTTGCTATAGGATAAGACATTAGTAGATTAATAAGTTAGGTTACAACGAAAATGTTATGATCACTTTATCTACTTGCAGTTCTGATTCAGACCACTAAAACACAAGCACTAGAAGCAGCTCTAATTACGTGGCAGCCAACAAGGGAGCTAAAATCACACCTTCATATTACAGTGTGTGTGTTTTACGCACTGTGAAAAAAAAAATATCCCTTTCAAAATGTAAAACAAAGAGAGAAGAAATCGTGTTCCAATTTTAGCTCTGTTCCCGCTGAAGCTCTATTCCAGGTGTAGAGATTTCCTCCGTGTCCCTCTCATCTACCGTCCGGCGTTCGTTTGCTGTCTTTGTCACCGTCTTTGTCTCCCTCCCCGTCTTCCCTCTCTCGCTCAAGCATTTGTAGATCCGTCCTCTGTCGTCCCTCTCCTCCACCGTCCGACGTCTACAAGTTAGTACACCGTCCAGCGTCTTCGTCCGACATCTTCTCCCTCTCCGATCGTCGTCCCTTGTCCAAGTCAGTTTCTCTTTGGCTTTTGTCCATCTCTCTCTCTATACTTACACATATACATATATATATATATATTTCATTATAGAAAACAACTACAATTTCCTATTATATATATATATATATATATATAAACATACATTGAAGAGCTATTTTGTTTGGAAATTGTAAGAGCTTGCATTGTGAGAAATTGTAATAACAAATTATTATTTGTTAGGAAAAAATAAATAAATAAATTGAAAGGGTAATATGCTATGATCTGTTATTAATTTTTGAATAATCTATTGTAATGAAACATACAAGAGCTTGCATCATTCAAGAGCTTTCATTGTTAGAAATTGTAATAACAGGTTATTTATTTGTTAGGAAAAAATAAATAAATAAATTGAAAAGGTAACTATTATAATATGTTATTAATTTTTGAATAATCTGTTATGAATAGCTTGTACCATTCAAGAGCTTGCATCATTAAAATAATCTGTTATTAACAGATTAATAACAACCTAAATAATGATTAATTATTGAACAAATTAATAACAGTTATTCTATTATTCTATCAAATCATTTGATTTCATATGGTATTTTTGAATTAGCAGAAATGGAGATTGATTCGAATAGTGGTGAGAATCCTTTATTAAATGAGAGTGAAAAAGTTGAGGAACCTAAGAGGGGTATGTGTTTTAGCTCAAAGCAAGAAGTGTACACATTTTATGCCAAATATGCTAAACATGTTGGATTTTCCATAGCTTATAAAACTCAAGTTTGTAGCGATGATGGGGAATTAAGATATTTTGGGATTAAATGTTCTTGATCGAGAAAGAGAACCAAAAAATCAGAAGTAAATCCTCTAAAGCCATCTCTGTCCACAAAAATTGATTGCAAAACAAGGGTACGAGGGACCTTACAAAAGGATGAGAGATTTATGTTAACCACAGTTAACCTTGACCATAATCATGACTTGATTCCCACCGACTCATGTCATTTTGCAATGAATAAGAAAATTCTTACTTTTGTAAAGAGAAGATTAGAAATTAATGATCAAGCAGGGATTGGGATGTCTAGGAATTATAACTCAATGGTTGTTGAAGCTGGGGTTTATGAGTCATTAACATTTGATGAGCGAGATACAAGGAATTACATTAATAAAGCTAGAAGATTGAGGCATGAATAAGGAGATGCCGATGCATTTCAAAACAATTTCTTAAGGATGCATGCACAAAATTTGAGTTTCTATTATATGATTGATGTTGATACTGACTTTCGCATTAGAAACTTGTTTTGGGCAGATGCAATGAGTCGGGCGGCTTATGAAGAATTTGGAGATGTTGTTTCATTTGACACAACTTATCTCACTAACAAATATGATATGCCATTTGCTTTGTTTATAGGAGTTAACCACCATGGACAGTCAATTTTGCTTGGTTGTGGGTTGTTATCTAGTGAAGACACTGATACATTTGTTTGGTTATTCAAATCATGGTGAAATTGTATATCAGATCATCTTCCAAAAGCTATAATAACTGATTAATGCAAAGCTATGCAAAATGCTATAGAAATTGTCTTCCCAAATACTCGACATCAATGGTGTTTATGGCATATAATGAAGAAAATTTTGAATAAATTGAAAGGCTATTCCCAATATGAATCCATGAAGCTGGCTTTGCAAAATGCAGTGTATGATACTTTCACAAAAGATGAATTTGAGATGAGATGGAAAGAGATGATTGCTGAATTTAACTTTATACGAATCAATGGTTGGGGGTATTATATGATGAGCGACATCGATGGGTTCCTGTCTATATGAAAGACATTTTTTGGGTTGGTATGTCAACTACACAACGAAATGAGAGCATGAATGCCTTTTTTGATATATATGTCAACCCGAAGACTACATTAAAGCAATTTGTTGAACAATATGAAAATGCCTTGAGAAGTAAGGTAGAGAAAAAGAAGAAAGCTGACTTCAAGTCTCGACACAAAGCGTTTGATTGCCTAATTGTGTATGGTTTTGAGAAGCAATTTTACGATGCCTACACCAACGCAAAATTCAAAGAAGTGCAAGCAGAGATGAAGAGACTACTTTATTGTCAGTCGTGTCTTATGAAAGAGGAGGGTTCAATTTGCACATACTTTGTGAAGGAAGTCGTGGTAGTTTTTGGGAAGATAAAGCATGTGGACTTTATTGTGTATTATAATTTGATTGAAGTTAATGTTCAATGTATGTGTCGATTGTTTCAATTTAGGGGGTATCATGTGTGCTCACTCACTCGTTGTGCTCATTGCAAGATGCATAAATGAGGTTCCAAATAAATTCATTCTACCACGATGGAGAAAATTTTTGGATAGAGGGTACACATGTATCAAAACCACATACACTGGCTTTGGGGATGATTTCAATGCAAAGGTTTATGATAAGATAAACAAAAAATTGATTGGTATTGTACAAGTAGTTGGGAACTCTGAAGGTAAAATCAAAATTATCGACCGTAGGTTGGATGAAATCAAGGCAAGAGTGATGAAAGACGATGAGGGTGGTGGGAGTAATGTACCAGCTAATACTAGTAATGTGCCACTTATTACTAGTAATGTACCATCTTTCCCGATTGGGAGCATTAATAGAAAAACAATTAGTAATACAAAGTTGTTTAGTCCTTTGGTTACTCGCCGAAAAGGTCGTTCAGTTACAAAACGAAAGGTCGCCAAAGTAGATCAAATAGCCAATCAATTGAAAGCAAGCAAAACAAAACATAACAAATCAAAGGTAAATTTCATGGTATTCTCTATTTATTTTTCAATATTGTATCATTTCTCTCTATTAAACTTATCATTTATCTCTATTCATTCATCTTGGTTAATGTAGGGTACTAAGGTCCTTGGAGCTCAATCTCACCCTCAATCTAGTACACGTAGAAAGCTTTATCCTTGTATGGTTGTCATGCAAAATAGTATGTATGTGCCGGTATGTGTACATAATATGAATTTACATCGATTAATTTATTTTATTTGTCAATAATGTATAGTAAACTATTTTTTTCATGTCATTGTAATTGAATAGAGAGAAATGGTAAATGCGATTGGAGGCACACCCGGAAGTATGGACATTATGAGAAGACAAAGTTTGATGAATGCTCCAACCCATATTTATGGAGTCGACACATCTCTTACTCCATCAGAATGTATTGGAGGCACACTGGAAGTTATTGACATGATGCAAACTCAATAATCTATGAGTGCTACGAATCAAATTTATGGAGCCCTATCATCTTCTTTTGTTGATTTCAATGTACAAATGGACCGAAATGAGTCTCATTTTCGTTAGTTAGAAACTTGTAATTTTAACTTGGAGTTTATTTTGTGGTGGGAGTAATTTAATGCATCTTTCTTTGTTACTTGATGGAGCATAATTTATGAGATTTATAAAAATTTGATGTTGTTTTGTTGTTCTATTTGTTGTCTAGCTCTATACAGATGTGGATGACAATATGATAAAAATCTGTTACAAATTTGATTTCAAAGAATCTGTGTTCAAAAATCTCTGTTGAAAATCTGTGTTCCAAAATCTGTTTTCAAAATCTGTCTTCAAAAAGCTATGTTCAAAATTGTGTTGAAAAACCTATGTCCAAAAAATCTGTCTTCAAAAACTGTGTTAAAAAACTTGTATGAAAAAATCTGTCTTCAAAAAGCTATGTTCAAAAATCTATGTTGAAAAACCTGTCTTCAAAATCTACGTTTAAAATATCTATCCAGAAATCTGTCTTCAAAATCTGTGTTGAAAAACCTGTGTCCAAAAATCTGTCTTAAAAAATTGTGTTCAAAAACCTGTGTTAAAAAATCTGTCTTCAAAAAGCTATGTTCAAAATATCTGTCCAGAAATTTGTGTTAAAAAATTTGTGTTCAAAATCTGTGTCCAGAAATCTGTCTTCAAAATTTGTGTTGAAAAATCTGTCTTCAATCATTCTTCAAATAAACAAATATATTACAACCTGTGTGCAATCATTCTTCAAACAAACAAATAGATAACAACCTGTGTCCAAAAAAATTTCAAACAAACAAACATATAACAACCTATGTTTAATCATTCTTGAAACAAACAAACATATAATAACCTGTGTTCAATCATTCTTCAAACAGACAAACAAATAACAGATTACATCTTCATACTTCTAAAAAATAACTGTCATATATCATAAATCTTCATACATGTCATCTATTTCAACTTCTAACTGTCATATAAATTATTATATCTTCATAACTAATACAACACAAATTACAAGGAAGAAGAAGATCCTATAAATACAACACCAACTTCGATTTATGTCTGTCTGCAATTTTTGCATCTGCGCACTCTGAAATTGTAGTTGTTCGCTTTGAAATCGAAGTTGTTCGCCCATACTTCAAAGTTGTTCGGTGACAGTTGGTATATTGTCCATTTGCACTTGTCTTTCATGTCTATATTGTGAATTTGTAGGCAAACACCATCCAATAAAACCACCGCAATCATGACAACAGTAAAATAACTTGTTTTTGTTTCACTCCGTCTTAGAAATTTGAATAGTTGCTTTTTTCCGACATTTAGGACAATTTTTGTTGCAATATGTCAATTAATCTGAGGTACTGCTGCTCACACTTAAAGTTGATATCTACAAAAATATGAAGCCAAATCTTAATCAGTTAGTGAATTGAATTCTTGAGACAAACAATTATTCTAACACTAATCCAGTGCATATACACCCTAATCCAATCCCATAAATATATACATGTATAGAAGATACAGTAGATCTTTGTCCCTAACATATCGTTTGAGATTGTTTGGGTTCAAGTATGAAGATCCAAGACATGATTTTTCTTCCAAAGAAACTCAGTTGCAAGAGTAAAGGATGCACTAAAGGATGCAGTCATGCAGGTCAGAGAATCAAAATGAGCATTTGTTTCATAATAACCAAACCAGTGCAAGATCTAAGATATATATGATTGCGAACTATAAGCGATAAAATTGTATCAGTTGTAGAGGGAAAAAGTGAAGTTTAGGATTTATCAAGGCTAAATAGTCAGGCCTTGGAAACTTGTGAAAAAAGAAAGAAAATAGAGGAAAAGGGAAAAAATAATCTGAAGCGACAATGCGAAAAGGGAGTTAATTAACATTTGAGATGACAAAAATTGTTTTACTTATTGAGATTAGGAGCTCAAGAAGATTAACACACTCATGCACTGAGCTCTAGCTTTGGACTGGAATTGCAATAATATCTTCAAGGGCCATTGTTTGCAAATGCTTAGTGTTGTTTTTCTTATTCTACTGTCAAATTATGTTGTATAGTAATTGAATTAAAGTCTTCTTGATTCCCTATAGACTTGAGAAGAGGATTCAGACTTGAATTCTAGTTACATGGTTTTATTTATTTACTTAGGTTAGTAATTTAATTCATTAAAAGGAGCCAAAGAAAGTGTGAACCATGTAGATGGGAAGAACACAAGAGCTCCTCAAAAGCTAGCCCCCTTTAGAGCTTAAGTCTCCTAAAAAATCTGCAAACTAGGAATTTTTTTTAAGCACCACCAAAACTGGAATGAGTTGAGTATGACATTCTTCTAATTGAGGAATCCTTACCTCTAGCTCCTTATTAATATCCCCAAATTTCATGCATTTACCAAATGTGATGTTTGAATTCAATTCCAAATCAATATCCCTAAATTTCATGCATTTACCAAATGTGATGTTTGAATTCAACTTTTATTGCTAAGCGATGAAACTTCATCTTCCCCTATTCTTCTTCTAATTGTGAAAATTTAAAACATTTTAAAAAAGATTATATGCATTTATCCTCAATTACCTAACAATTCATAGGGCATTATCTGTCACACCCTAATAGTTAATATTGTCTAAATTGAAATAATAGAAATTAAGGTGAAATTTGGATCAAACTACAAAAGCTAATCCATTAAAATAGATTTCTCAGCACAAATTTCAGCATCCTTATAAACCCTAGTATCATCAGTCACAGCGCCCACCACTATAGCTAATCCAATGTAAAATTCGAGCAAATCAAAATCAAAATCAGAATCAGAATCAAAATCAAAATCAAAATCAAAATCCTCCTAAACAGATCAAATCAAAATCAAAGTCACAAAAATCTCAACAAATCAGCACATATATATATATATATATATAGAGAGAGAGAGAGAGAGAGAGAGAGAGAGATGACCTATTGAGAAGACAGATCTGTCCAAAAAAGACACGAAGTCGAGAGAAGTGAGTCTGGTGGAAAGACGGAGAGAGACTCCGTCGTCGTGAGTGACTCGATCGTCATCGTTGTGAGAAGCGACAAAAAAATAGTCTGTCGATCGTCGTGACTGAGGATTGAGGGAGGCTCCGTTGGCGAGAGACTCGATCGTCGCCGGGGTTGGAGAGCTGCGCTCGTCGGGGAGCTTGTCAAGTGAGAGAGAGAGAGAGAACAGAAGGAATGAGTAAATAGAGAGAGAGAGAGAGAGTCTGAAAATGAATGTCTGAAATGAAAATGAATTTGAAATTTGAAATCAATGAGAAAGAGAGGGAAAAGGGCGAGTTAGCAATAGTCTATCTACGTTGGCACCACGTCATTAGTGGTTTGTTTAGTAATGTTGAATTAGTGCTACGAAACATTTTTTATCTACTTGAACCATGAACGTTTGATATTCTTACCGCCCAAACAATAAGCTATATGAACCACTGAACTGACTACAATATCGATTATAAAAATATATAATTTGATAACAAATTTTCAAAATAAATATAATTTTTGTAACAACAATGTTAAAGACACATCTTTTGTATTTATAAATACATCCATAATAATGTGACAAGGGTAATGAATTTCATATTATTAAGTATTTAATTAATTAAAAATTGACACTCAGTCAAATTACTTCATTCTAAGTTAAATTGTAAAAAAAAATTTATAAGAATTTCAAACATTTTCTTTTTTATACACCCACCTTATTAGCAATATCAAAATAAACATGGCCATAGTGTATACATATACCCCTCCAATGTCACCATTTCACGTAATCACATCCACCGATTCCTTCTCCCCCTTCGCTCCCTCCTGTAGACTCGGAACCTCTCTATGACTCTCTCTCTCTCTCTCTCTCTCTCTCTCTCTCGATCTGGATACAACTACCAGAGCACCACCTCCATTTTCACTTTTTTACACATCCCTTCTTTTGAGTTTCTTCCTCTTCAGCCAATTCCACTCTCATGCTCGTCAAAGTCTAGGAAAAAGAAAACCACTATAATTCATATCCTTCATGAGGCTTGGTTCTAAATCCGAAGCGATTCATCGTGAAGGCCACACTTGGTAAGACAGTTGTTTTACTTCTATCTAGTTGTTGAATCGAACTCCGTTTTTCTTGTTAACTCGATAAGATGGTTTTTTAAGGAAATCAATTGACATGGGTTGTTGTTGAATCAGGAAATGTGTAATGGGTTTGTCCTGTTTTCCATTTTGGAAATTGAAAATCTGTGGAGTTACAGTACACATGCATCTGGATGTGATGGTTTTAGAGTATTGGTGATATTTGTGCATGAGTTGTTTGTTAAAATGCCAGTGTGGATGTGCGCTACCATGGATTTACCTTATGTTGAGGAATGAATTCTGTTAGAATTTAGTTTGCGATGAAATCTTGTTGTCACTTAGATTACATTGTACATGTCTTGCTGTTGAAGACATGATATACTTAATTGAGCTCACATTTTGGACTTTCTTTAACATCTGTCATTCACAAATCTTGGTATATAGTTCAACTTTTATCAGCTCCATGCTTAGGAGTTGTAATGTACAAAACATTTCCGCATAAATTTTTTTTTATCGGCAAAAGTCAGTAGTTAGTTGTTAGATTAGCACATTGGGGGAGTTGAAACTCACACCCATACACCTTGTAAGAATATCTTGCCCTCCTATTCCACTTCTAGGAGTGGAACCCAAGACCTACCATTAGGAGAGACTGGGTGGCCAAAGGGCTAGCCAACTAGGCTAAAGCCCCTTGGTTGCATAAACTTTATCTTACATTGTTTACTAAATTAGTTCCTTCTACACTAATTGTCCTAATCAACTGAGTAGAAAGCATTAGCCAATATAGGTGTTTACATTCAATGCCATTCATGCATTTGAGCTTTGACATCTCAGCAAAGAGGCTTATGTTGTTGAATTTTAGATATAAGTGGACTTGTTGAGAACTTGATTGTCTTGGAAACTTGATCAATTATTTTTAATTGGGCAAATCTCACTTTATCCCCTTGTGATTTGTCCCATGTGCAGATTACCACCTTCATTTGGGAATAACCACATAACCTTCTTATAGTTCGTGGACTGAAGTGTCGCCGTTAGGCCTGTTAACGATGTAATAAAAAAGACTAAAATACCACTGTATATAAATAACATAAGTGTGTGAACTATACTTTACCCCCTGTGCTTTATTCCATGTGTGATTTACCCATTTGAAATTTGAAAATGAGGATATAGCCCCCTTATCTTTAGCTCGTGTTTCACACTTGCTATTAAGTTGGATGGAATGTTTAACAGTGCACTTTAGTTCACAAATTACAAGGGGGTTATGTAATTATTTTCAAATGAGAGGGGCATAATCTGCACATGCACAAAAGTGCAAGGGGGTAAAGTGAAATTTGCCCTTTTTAATTTAATATGGCAAAATTGTAGATTTTTAAAATGAATGTAATTTTTTTTTTTTTTTGAAGAACTTGTATGCATGCCTTGGATTGCAGATTCAAAGAGCCTCAATTGGACTATTATAGTAAAACGTTAGGTTTTGAGCAAAGAGAATTGAGGTTGAGAAATTTTTTGTAGACAAAAAATCTTGAAGATAATGGATTTTTGTTTCATCTCAGATAAGGACTAAGCATGCTATTGAACCTCACAAATCTTTTTGCATCAGTGTATTTTTTTTCCTTTTAAATCATGTCTCTCTCAATTTAGTTGCATTCATTTTTTGAACATGACCAAATTAAGCACCCCCCAAAAAAAAAAGACAAGAAGATTAGTTTTTAGTATTTTGCACACATTTTAGTCTATCCAACCGAACCTGCCCCATCTGATCATCAAATTATGGGGTAGTAACTACATTATCAGTTATTGCTACATTGCTTTAGCTAAATTAAGAGCTATATGATATACATAATATAATCCTTATACAATAGTGATGTCATACTGAAACATGTTTAGTGTTACAACAGAAAGTTTCAAATGCACAATTGATGCAATAAAATAAAAAATCAAGTGAATATAGGTTAGGAGGTGAATGAAATAGATGGTTCGTGTCAAAATTATGATATGCCTTTTTGTACCTTTCTATGTGCAATAGTTTTGGAAGTTTGTGAGAATCTATGAAGCATGGATATGGATTCTCTAAGGAGTATGCAAAGTACTGAAAATCATTCTTGCAATTATTCTAACAATTATACTCTAATGTTATTCACAAGAAATGACATATATTAATATCAAGATAGGTCAGATACTTTAGAGTTAGAGTATCTAGAAAGTATCCGATACTTGTTCAAAATCAAAGAAATTAATTTCTATTGTGGATACTTATCAGTGAGTATCCTAGAGGCTAGAAGTATTGATATCCCATATGGGTATGATTTTTTTTTTTTTTTGATAAATAAAAGTTAATATTTATATCCCTTATGGGTATGATATAGATACAGATCCCTTCTAGAAGTATTTGTGCTTCATAGGTGAGGATACTCTTCATTTTCTTGGCATATCTGATAACTTTCATGGCTATATAACTGCATGCACAAATAATAAATGCTGAGCGTGCCTTGTAACATGTAGAATTTTTTTATTTTTTATTTTTTTATCTCATGTTGTCTGTTGATTTATTAGTGGTAATGGTTGAGTCCAGAGGTTGTTAGAAAAGTCCCCATTAGGGTTGTTGAATTAATAGCTGCAGCTTGGTTATTTAAGGTCAAAACCTGATCATATTCATTGCATGGATTTAATGCTGGGTTCCACAATGTTGGATTTTAAAATAGTAATGATTGGGTAAGGTGGCCATGTGTGTTAATTCTATTGGCTAGAAGTGGCACCTGCATGCATGGAATGGAACTGCAACTGAGTTATTTCGTAAGTGAATTGCTACTCACCTTCTGAACTAACATGGGTGGTTGGATGTTCGTAATCGATCAGAACTGAAATCACAGACCATTTCCCACTGTGCTTATGGTCCTCCATAAATTTTCTTAACATACTGTATCACTTGATACCTCAGAGTAAATGTATGGTTGTATAGTTTCATAAAGCCTCTTTATGCTCTCTTTTCAGGCATTGCACAACTGGGCTTCCAAGTGATGTCACTATTGAAATTGGAGAGATGTCCTTTCATCTTCACAAGGTGCATCTTATTTGGTCAAGTTTTAATATATTGTGTGAAGCTATACAAATTTTATCCATATACTTTCTGCCACTAGAAATTGCTTGATTTTTTCAATCCATTCAGCCCATTGCATATCTATGCTAATTATTTATGTATTTGTTTTCCTCCCCATTTTGATATGCTTCAGTTTCCCTTGCTGTCAAGAAGTGGGCTATTAGAAAAGCGTATTGGAGAATTTTCCAGTGATGATGGATCAATTTTTGTGTTGCAACTTCATGACATTCCTGGTGGTGCTAAAGCATTTGAGCTCATTGCCAAGTTTTGCTATGGTGTTAAAATAGAGCTCACTGCTTTAAATGTAGTTGGTCTTAGGTGTGCAGCTGAGTACCTTCAAATGAATGAAGACTTTGGAGAAGGAAATCTCATTGCCGAAACAGATGGTTTCCTTAATGAAGTCTTTGGAAATTGGGCAGACACAGTTGAGGCTCTGAAAACCTGTGAAGAAGTGTTGCCATTTGCAGAAGAGCTCCACATTTTATCTAGATGCATAAATTCCTTGGCAATGAAAGCTTGTGCAGATACAAGCTTATTTAATTGGCCTGTGTCGGGCTCCAATAACATGCAGAGCACAACAGGCACAGTCTTATGGAATGGAATATCTACTACAACTGAACCACAACCTGTGGGTGATGATTGGTGGTATGAGGATGTGTCCTTTCTTTCTTTACCTCTCTACAAGAGACTGATTAAGGCTGTCGAATTAGGAGGCATGAAGCCTGAAAGAATTGCTCGTTCCCTCGTGTATTATGCTAAGATGTATCTTCCCTTGATGAGTAAGCAATCAAGCTTCAAGAACATTAACCCAGGGTCAACCATATCTGTTCCTCCTGAGGCAGATCAGAGGGCTCTCCTTGAAGAGATTGTGCAGTTAATTCCTAATCAGAAAGGGGTTACACAGACTAAGTTTCTGATTAGGTTGCTCCATGCTGCTGTGATCTTACATGCAAGTCCTTCATGTAGAGAAAATTTAGAGAAAAGGGTCGGGGCTCAATTAGACCAAACTTCCTTGGAAGACGTGCTAATACCAACTATGGGCAACTCAGTGGAGACCGTCTATGATACAGAATGTTTTCAGAGGATTCTTGATCATTTCATGTCAATGGACCAGTCTGTAACTGCTCCATCTTCTCCCTGCATAGTCGAAGAGGGGTTGATGAGAGGGGCCTCTTCATTGACCTCAGTAACCCTGGTGGCCAATTTGGTGGATGCATATCTTGCTGATGTGGCCCCAGATGTTAATTTGAAGTTCCCAAAGTTCCGGTCACTTGCTGCTGCCATCCCTGATTATGCTCGGCCACTTGCTGATGGCATTTACCGTGCAATTGATATATATTTGAAGGTAAAACATTTCTAAATTCTTCTAGAAAATTTGTTGCAAAATTACTATTATCTTACAAATGGAGTGATGAAATTCAAGAAATTTGGACTTTTAAAAAATGTTAAAAATTTTGCAACTTTTATGAACCTAGAGAACTTAGTCTTCCAGACAATTTAGCCTTCACACATATGGGATCTATAAGTGAGTGCGCTAAACAGACTCAGATTGGGTAAATGGAACTGATAGATACTATTCAGTAACTGAGTTTACTTTCAATTTTTGTACAATCAATATTTTTCTAGTAAAATAACAGTAGAACCTGCAATCAGTTTTGATTTTACAAATAATGGTGCCTTATCCATATATGTGGAAAACAAAGTGAATAATTTCATATATGTGATGTCCCCATAACCGCAAATGGATAGATCAATTCAATCAAGCTATTAGTCCTCTTGTGAATATGATAAAATGATAGAAGTTATATTGATACTAGTTGCATAACTCAACATTTTATTAAGAAAGTTTATTAGCACTCAACAACACATACTCATAGACACGGTCAAATGTTTACTCCTTCACTTAAAATAGTTTTCTAGAAACAAAAATATAAGCATATTTGGATATCTTTACTTTATTTGTAGTCAAAGAAAACTTAGATGATTGGTCTCCTGCATATGCCACATGGTCCTTGCATTGTATCCTAAAATAGTCACTACTTGCTCAAGTAAAGCCAACCTCAGCCCGACTCCTTCTAAGTGTACTAAATATGAATCAGAAAAGAGCAGAAGAAATGAATGGACTTTCTGGAGCTGAAATCAAGATGCATCTTGTATGGAAAATGCATATTTGTTTCGGACTTCTCATTGACTGTAATCATGCTTGCTTAGTCATTTGTAAAGTTAACTCCAGTTGACTAAGTTTTGGCTTCAAGATTGTTAATGTATAAAAAAGTGTGTTGCCCATAATTTGCCCATGCCTTGCCTATCTGTCCATCTGTTGCCCATTGTACAGTCTCTAAGCCTATGCCTACAAATAGGCTTCTCATTGTATAGTTTTTATTTTTTCTTTAAAAAAAATAAAATAAAATTACAGATCCAATATACAAGTTCTCTCTTCAATTCTCTAATTCTAATAGAGATAAAGCTCATGCTTTACAGTGTATCTATATCTCTTGTTCTTTTTGCAGAAGATATAATGAATACGAGTTAAATAAATCCATAGTACTCTATGTAACCATCTTGTCACTATGTATGTATTTTCCAACAGATTCTTCAAATTTTGAAATATTCTTTCCTGTTTTGAAACTACGGTCAAGGAGTTGACCTTTGGATGGATCTTACTATAACCACTCAATCTCTCTATCATGTACTGGGCTTGAATGAATTTTGTATGTCTGATTAAGCTCAGATTTTGTACATCTGGGTCCAAGTTGAAATTGCTTGGCCTTCACTTAGTCTCCTGTGGTCACGTAAGATCTCACATTTCACATGCAAAAACAAGCTAACACAAAGATTTCTACTAAAAGCAAACTGGAAAAGGACAATTCCACAAATTTTGGATCTAGACTGTACTATCTGTTAGTAAGTTAGGTTTAAAGTTATGTACTTATGAGAACACTGACACATTTCACAACTTCAGGCACATCCTTGGCTGACAGATTCTGAGCGAGAGCAAATCTGCAAACTCATGAATTGCCAGAAGCTCTCATTAGAGGCTAGTACCCATGCAGCCCAGAATGAGAGGCTACCTCTCCGAGTGATTGTCCAAGTCCTATTCTTTGAACAACTTCGGCTGCGTACCACTATTTCTGGTTGGTTCTTTGTCTCTGATAATCTCGAGAACTCACAAAATCCCAATGCAAACCGTGCACTCGCTGCACAAGACGGAGCTGTGGGCATTGATGACGTGAGTGAACGTGTTTCTGAGCTTGAAAAGGAGTGTCAAACCATGAGACGAGAGATTCAGACGCTGGTGAAGAGAAAGAGAATTTGGAATATTTTTTTCAGACGAAAATCTCAGCATAGAGATTCTAAAGAATCAAAGTCCTCGTGTGTAAAGGCACCACCACGGGCAATGGTGAATGGACAGAAAAATCATGAAAATGGTGCAGTAGGAAATTAATTTTGAAAGGTCAAATAACAAGATATCGTAGCAATATATATATATTATTTTTTTTTTAATTTCCTTTTTTGAATTAATAGAGAATCAGTTTTTCTGATTATTATTACTAGATGGTTACATATCTGTGTTTATTCATTAAATAAAGGTCAGATAGGTGTAGTGTTGTTTAAATGGATGTTTGCAATTCCATTCATTTTTTATCCCATAGTTATATTTAAATGTTTTCTATTCAATATGAGCCTTATGATTACATTACAAGACAGAGGACTTCTAATTTGAATGATTCTTTTACAATCCATGAGCCAACCGTGGACTTCTGTTTTGTCAGCAATTGAACAATGATAAGAGTTTGGGTATGATTCGTGCAATATTGTATAGCTTTTTGGCCAATATATCTACTATTAAGTTAACCTTTCTTTTCCTGCTGTGTTCTAGAGTGATATGTAAGTATTGAGTTTGAATTATATTATTCTACAGATCCACGGAGACCGAGAGGCCATTCGAAAGTTGGCCTATTTCCTGATACTGCTATAATATTGGGGAAATTTAAACTCCCTAAATGGGTTGGCTTTTATAGGGACATTTCGGTTTGCTTTACAGTTAGAACTTTTGTGTAGTGGGGATTTTGTTCAATCATAATTGGGCTTAAGATGTTAATGTAAGGAGTTTCTATTTGCACACTACAATTTGTCCTAGTTCACACAATTTTTGTTGTTTGGATATCAACTTTCAAACAAAAATCAATTGTTTTTGAAGTTGATATCCATACAATTGATTTTTTGTTCTGAAGTTGATATCCGAATGATAAAATGGTGGGCACTGAAAATTTTGTGTTGTGTGAATAGGATCTTCCGTTAATGTAGGTATGCTTAGCTATATTAGTTATTCCCTGCAGTCTCGTCTTGTGTGCTTCAATTATATATATGTATATATCTATGCTTTTCCTTCAAAATGCCATACATTTATTTTATCTCATTCCTGGCTCTGCTTGGAACATGGTTAAGCCCTCACGTGTTTGCTTCATAATTTTGTTCTTGATGTTTGTCAGATCTGTCTTAATCTCCACCATTGGATCTTACCATATCCTCATCAAGATTCCATTAGTTTTCATAAAATAAAATATTACTTGAGGGTGTTTTATTTCATAAATGAAGGTCTAACACAGACCCCAAAACAATATCTTCCTGTTACAATTATGGAAACCTCATCCCAAACAGTCAGCTGCAACCTTTACCGGAAAATTTAATAAATAGGTAAAAGAGGGGAAAGAGGGGAAGCTTTCAGCTTCAATGAGAAAGGTTAAGATTTTTTATTTTTTTTTCCTTCCCCCCTGACTCACATCATCTAGCACAGTGGAAGGTCTTGTGGAGGTGGTAGAACAGATTCTTCTGCTGTCTTCCCATTCTCAACCACAAAAGCCATCTTTAATCCCCACATAGTATGAACTTCCAAATGACAATGCATGAACCATACACCTATAGAAACATAGATGGATAGGTTAGTATCAACTTTAAATTATGTGAGTTTTTCAGTGATTTGTTAAGGCATATGCACTACATCTATGCTTGTTTACAATACTTACCCGGATTATCAGCTCTGAACCTGATAGCAGTCCAACCGCCAGTAGGAACACCAACTGTATTCCTCTCAGGAGGATCAACCAAGTTGTATTTAGCTGGGTTGTTCTTGGGATCAAAGTTCCCTATCCCAGTCCCGACAACAAAAAAGTTGAACCCATGAAGATGAAAAGGGTGTGATTCGACTGAGATAAGATTAGTGTCTTGTAAGACCAATTCAACCGTTGAATTGAAAGCCAGCTTACTGAGCCTGGTCCCCGAGGTAGTTGCTAGGTTAGTAGTAAGCGGTGCACCGGTATAATTGAATGGAGCTTGAGGCTGGTCTGGAAAATCGGTTGTAAAAATTCCCGGGATGTTAAAATAATGAGCCTGTAAAAGCCCAACCTTGGGCATTACAAAAGTTATGTTGTTCAACGAAGCTTCTATTTTTGTTCCATTTTGGCAAGTTGGGCATGGGTTAATTCCTAATCCGATGGTGTAAAAAAGATGGCGATCAACCTTAAGAGGAACTTTTGCTGGAAATTGTGGAGTGTTGAGGCTTTTGAGTTTGCTATTATAGTTGAAGAAAAATTTGGTGTCGTTTGGAGCTGGTAATAGCGGTAAGCTTGGCAGAACTGTGTTAGGAATGCTTTTGTATTGTAAAATAGCCGTGGCTGTCTTGTTGTCCACAGGAACTGGAGCATCCATGAAAGGCCTGGTGGCCATGAAGTACCGGCTTGGAGGCTGGTCAGCTTTAACAAGAACATTTGTGGTCTGGCCAGGCGCAATCAGAATAGCTTCGGTTGTGAAGGGCTTGGTGTAAACTGCATCGATCTCCACAACTGTCATGTTATGGCCAGCTATGGCGAAGAAGAGATCATCATCAATTGCAGCATTGATGATCCTCAAGAGGTACGTTTTACTCGACTCAACCTCCATGGCAAATGTATCTGTTATAGAGAAAGACAATGAACATAAATGTATAGACAATGAACATAAATCAGTAATGCTACATACCTAGAATTTTTAACCAGAAATTTATCCAGAGAATTCGATATGTGGTTCAGAATCTGGATCACACATTATCTTTCTGGTAAAATTCTGGCACTGGGTGACCAACACTTGAAAAAGTGTTATTTATTTATTTTTTTTAAAAGCAGCACTAGGGTTTTACATTTCTCAGAGCATGGAAAAAGTGGTCCTGGTTTCCCATTGATTGTATGAGCATCAGAGAGTTGTGGTGCCTGGCCCAACTGATTAGCTTGGTTAATCATTGTTTCAACATCATGATTCCACCATTCTCCTGCATGACAAATACGCGTCATATACATACTTGTTAGATATATATACATATATATATATATGCATTAGTTTTAAGGTTTCTGATTGTTATCTTTAGTAGTATAACTGACCTAAGATTATGTTAGTTTCCTGATAAGGCTGAGGGAATGGATATGGAGTTCCTTCCTTTGGCATGATAACAATGGTGCCATAGACTGTTGCTCTTAGCCATGAGATATGTGCATGCCACCATAGTGTTCCTCGTTGTCCCATGACAGTAATATTGTAAGTGTAGCTTTGGCCAGTCTGAATCGGACATTGTGTTATGTATGCAGGTCCGTCTGACCAGCCATTGCGAAATTGTTTCAAACCATGCCTGCTCATATATGCAAGCATGCATGTAAAATGAGTTTAATAAAAAGGTTCAAATGCATCTATATACATATATATACAAGAAAAAAGAAAAAGAAAAGAAAAGCATACCAATGAATGGATATGTTGTATTGTGCAAAGTTGGAGACTTTTACAAGGAGTTGATCTCCTTCTCTAACAAAAACAGTAGGTCCTGGGAACATTCCATTCACCATAACGATTGGTTTGGAATGGCACAGCCTGCTCACATTCTTCACTTGTACCTGAGAACCAAAAAAGAAGAATGAGATCATGAATGTGCAAAAGATGATGAATAACAAAAAAAATTAAAAAAATCACTTGTAGTTTAAGTGCATTGAACCTACATTGAAGTCGTACTTCTTCAATGCAGCGTTAGTGTGGCAAGAAAGGAAAATGAGGAGGAAAGTGAAGAGAGAGTGGCATCCTTGTAACCATCTATAACTTGTTGCCATTTTCATCTGATGAAAGTTGGTGCTCCTTGAGGAGTTAATAATGAGGTATGACTTATGAGTAGTGTTTTTGGTGTTGCAATGGAATGTTGATTTTATAGGGGGGCTGAATTGGCATAAGGGTAGGTTGATGGAGCTGGCATGGCATTGAAGTTTCAATGGACATTAGGTAAACAAGTCCAAAGGGCTGAACAAAGCTTTGAAGCAACTGTTTTGGTTGAGATATCCATGTAATGTTTGTTAACATTACATCTTTAAATGTCTAGTGTATATAATATTAGAAATAAAATGCTATGTATTCTGAAAAATATTCAGTTAATTGTTCAATTTGAATTAAGGGTGTAGATTTAAATGTGGTGTGGCGTGCGGCTCACCTAGAATTAGGTGGGATTTGGCAATTGCTTTTTTAGAATTTAAAAAAGTGACGCGTTTAGTAATTTTTAAAAAGGTTATTTTTTTTGGTTTTTTTAAACTTGCTTTTAGTTGAGAAATTACCCTACTACTGTTATAGTATTTTGGAAGCGCTTGTAGGGATACGGTGGAATGTTTAAAAGTATTGGGGGACAAAATTATTTTTTTTCACAAATTTGTTAAAAATAGTTGATTTTTATGGAGAAGCAATTGCAAATAGGTTTATTTACTGTCGATTTTTTTAAGAAAGAAAAAAAAAAAAAATCTTGTTTATTTAAATTCTTCCCAAATAGAATCGGAATGTACTCATTTAATTTTTTTTTTTTTTGGGAGTACTTAATTAATAAGGCAGCATTTTGTATTGGAAATAGAGTACCTTGAAAGGTGGCAATCTTTACAATATTTTTTGAATTGTATTGTTTCAAAATGCTAGTAATATTCACTAAGATCTGTTTATGCATAAGATATTGAGAACAGATGGTGGAACAATCAGGACATCTTGCATTTCATTCACATTTCTAATGAGCATTCTCCAAAGGATAGTTGGGATGTCTCTTTAATCACAGGAATAGAGTTCTTGGGCCTTCAACATGTTTCCTATGGTTAGACCTACCCATCGGGTTCTGACTGCTCCGGATCATGTAATAGTCATGCTATTTGGTGTAACTTATTATAAATTAAAAGTTAATAATCTAAAAGTAGAATGTAAAAGTATTCATCATCCAGTTTTTATAAATCAACTTTAAACTATTTGTGCTTAATAAAAAATAAATAGAAACTGTATTAAATAGTTTAACACAAACTTTTAAAATAAAAAAAGTTATAAATAACTCAGATAAGTTGTACTAAACCGTCAAACTAACTTGGTGAAATGAGATTAAAATTAGGATTTTGTAAGATCTTTCAGTGTTATGGCCGACCCGACCCGATAAGTTGATGGTGCAAAGAATATGTCTGGGGCTTGTTAGGTTGGGTGCTTAAAAAATTGATCACCTTTTTCCCAATGAGCATTGACCAAGCAATCTTCTAGAGCATGTTGGTGAGTTGAAACAATAAAGTGAATATTATAAAATAATAAACAAGTACAATGATTAAAATGGTGTGTATATATTTTTTTATGAGAGATAAATCATAGCTAATTTAGTAATAATACATAGGGTTAGTTTGGGATGGGAGTGGACTTTTTAATTTTTTTGACTATTTTAATCTAAAGTTAAAAAGTTTTGTTTGGAAAAGACTTTTTGACTTTTATGACTTTTGTGAGAGAAAAAATATAATAATTATGGGTTGGATGTGACATTTTGTCTTATTGAATTAAAAAGTTTATTTTATTTTATTTTTGGGATAAAATAGCCAAAAAAAAAAAAACCCAAAAAAATTTATGTCAAACGAGCTTATAATACTTTTAAGAAGTAATAATACATAATAGTTTTAAGAGAATTGATTAAGATTGTGATATTACTCTTGTAAGAAACTGCCTCCACTAGTACTTATCATAAGAAAAACATTTAAGGCTTGGTTTGGCAAGAAGGTTTTGGTGGGTTAGGGGTTAAAATAGTCATAAAAAATAAAATAGATTATTTTAGTTACAAAAAATAAAACATCAAATCCAACCCATAATCATTACAATCATCTCTCACAAAAAAAGTCAAAAAAGTCAAAAAGCCCTTCCCAAACCAGGCTAACCAAACCA
>NW_021024625.1:334415-423513 GCF_004153795.1 Camellia sinensis
ATTGGGAAAGAGCGGCCGGAAAGGCGTCGAGGGTGTAGATTTAAATGTGGTGTGGCGTGCGGCTCACCTAGAATTAGGTGGGATTTGACAATTGCTTTTTTAGAATTTAAAAAAGTGATGCGTTTAGTAATTCTTAAAAAGGTTATTTTTTTTTGGTTTTTTTGAACTTGCTTTTAGTTGAGAAATTACCCTACTACTGTTATAGTATTTTGGAAGCGCTTGTAGGGATACGGTGGAATGTTTAAAAGTATTGGGGGACAAAATTATTTTTTTTCACAAATTTGTTAAAAATAGTTGATTTTTATGGAGAAGCAATTGCAAATAGGTTTATTTACTGTCGATTTTTTAAAAAAGAAAAAAAAAATCTTATTTATTTAAATTCTTCCCAAATAGAATCGGAATGTACTCATTTAATTTAATTTTTTTTTTTTTTTGGGAGTACTTAATTAATAAGGTAGCATTTTGTATTGGAAATAGAATACCTTGAAAGGTGGCAATCTTTACAATATTTTTTGAATTGTATTGTTTCAAAATGCTAGTAATATTCACTAAGATCTGTTTATGCATAAGATATTGAGAACAGATGGTGGAACAATCAGGACATCTTGCATTTCATTCACATTTCTAATGAGCATTCTCCAAAGGATAGTTGGGATGTCTCTTTAATCACAGGAATAGAGTTCTTGGGCCTTCAACATGTTTCCTATGGTTAGACCTACCCATCGGGTTCTGACTGCTCCGGATCATGTAATAGTCATGCTATTTGGTGTAACTTATTATAAATTAAAAGTTAATAATCTAAAAGTAGAATGTAAAAGTATTCATCATCCAGTTTTTATAAATCAACTTTAAACTATTTGTGCTTAATAAAAAATAAATAGAAACTGTATTAAATAGTTTAACACAAACTTTTAAAATAAAAAAAGTTATAAATAACTCAGATAAGTTGTACTAAACCGTCAAACTAACTTGGTGAAATGAGATTAAAATTAGGATTTTGTATGATCTTTCAGTGTTATGGCCGACCCGACCCGATAAGTTGATGGTGCAAAGTATATGTCTGGGGCTTGTTAGGTTGGGTGCTTAAAAAATTGATTACCTTTTTCCCAATGAGCATTGACCCAGCAATCTTCTAGAGCATGTTGGTGAGTTGACACAATAAAGTGAATATTATAAAATAATAAACAAGTACAATGATTAAAATGGTGTGTATATATTTTTTTATGGGAGATAAATCATAGCTAATTTAGTAATAATGCATAGGGTTAGTTTGGGATGTGAGTGGACTTTTTGACTATTTTAATTTAAAGTTAAAAAGTTTCGTTTGGAATAGGCTTTTTGATTTTTATGACTTTTGTGAGAGAAAAAATACAATACTTATGGGTTAGATGTGACATTTTGTCTTATTGAATTAAAAAATTTATTTTATTTTTTTTTGGAGCTAAAATAGCCAAAACAAAAAACCCAAAATAATTTATGTCAAACGAGCTCATAATACTTTTAAGAAGTAATAATACATACAGCAATGATAGAGGGCCCGAATTTTCCAGGCTCGAATGGCTCGAATTGACCAAAACGACGTCGTTTTGGATACAAAACAACACAAAACGACATCGTTTTGGTCAATTCGAACCATTGGAGCTGCGAATATTGTGTCCACCCATCATTTTTCTAATACATAATAGTTTTAAGAGAATTGATTAAGATTGTGATATTACTCTTGTAAGAAACTGCCTCCACTAGTACTTATCATAAGAAAAACATTTAAGGCTTGGTTTGGCAAGAAGGTTTTGGTGGGTTAGGGGTTAAAATAGTCATAAAAAATAAAATAGATTATTTTAGTTACAAAAAATAAAACATCAAATCCAACCCATAATCATTACAATCATCTCTCACAAAAAAAGTCAAAAAAGTCAAAAAGCCCTTCCCAAACCAGGCTAAAATAGTCAAAAAGGTAAAAAGCCAACCCACTTCCCAACCGGAGATGACTCTTGCTTGCTTTTCAACTTATGCCTCCATTTGGGAAGTGGGTTGGCTTTTTGACTTTTTGACTTTTTTGGCTATTTTAGACTGGGCTTAAAAGCTTGGTTTGGGAAGGACTTTTTGACTTTTTGGCTTTTTTGAGTTTTTTTGTGAGAGAAGAATGTAATGATTATGGGTTGGATGTGATGTTTTGTTTGTTATGGCTAAAATAGCCTATTTTATTTTTTGTGACTAAAATAATCAAAAAAGTCCAAACCATGGCTTCCCAAACGAAGCTTATTAATATAGAGAAAACTATTTGTCACCAAGTTTATTTTATCATTTTATAGAATAAATGTCATGTCTCTGTGTGGAATCATCTATCATATTTAAAAAAAAGAAAAAGTTTGGTAGCTCAAAATTTTGTGGCTCAAATGGTTTAAATCTGTCAAAACGACGTCGTTTTATACTTATTTACACTCAAAACGACGTCGTTTTGAGTGATTTGAGCCATTTAAGCCACAAAATTTTGAGCCACCTAACATTGTTGTTAAAAAAATAGTAAGACCTGTACAATTAGTGACGTATAACATCTTTCATAAGCATATTCTGCCATGAGTAATATATTATGGAAAAATTATGAATAAATTATATTTTACTTTTAAGATTACTATTGAGTTAAATTAAGTTTTAATACAAACAATTAAGTTAATTTTTATCTAATGTTTTCAAAAAGTTCATTGGTCTATAACCATACATGTTATCTCAAGTTCCTCATTTAATATGAACAATAATTTCATAATGATATTGTATTAAAAATTCATAAACCACAATGGAAAAACATCATAAATAACTTTAATTTATTTAAAATTTAATAATAAAATATTTTTAATTGTTGGAATTAAATAATTTTTCATAAACAAAAGCATAAGTATAAAATTCATTAAATATCTAATGCACTGAGAAATACATAAATTTGTCATAGTATTATTTTTCATACCTCTTTGAAATTTTAATAGAATTTAACATTTTTAGATTTGTTACACTAAAAAAATTCATAATTTTATACTATAGTGGTTTCAATTCAATTGTAATTTATAAATTCTTTGAGACATTATTAACAATTTAAATTTTTTTTACAATTAAATTTTTTAATTTTAATTAAGTTATTTATTTTTTTTTATAAAATTGTTGTTCATATTAAATGAGAAGAATAAAATTGAGATAAGATATATCATTATGTAACAATAAACTTTTTAAAAACATTTTATAACAATTAGGACTTAATTGTCCATATTGAAACTTGATAGGAATCAATAGTGATCTTGAGAGCAAAATAGGACTTCTTGATAATTTTTTCTAGATTCAAGTTTTATTTTTTATTTTTTACTTTTGTCGTTGCGGAATTTATAAATTGGTAATGCTATCAGAATTTGATAACAAAAAATATGTAAAGAATGATGTGAATTATTTATATTCATTCATTAAAAATGTCATTATCACATTATTCTGTATAATATATATATATATATATTTGTATATTTAGCATTTTTCTTTATTTTATGATTAATTAATTATAATCAATGTTGGCTTTTGGCCCAAAGATACAACCAAAGGCAACTCCAACCTTAAATAATTAATTTGGGTTCGGCAATTTATTAAACACTCGAACCTCAAATAATATATTGCACCACACCATAAAATATTTGGAAATACATACTGGGCTCTTTTCTGGGCCAGCAGGCTCTGTTTTTTTGAAGCCCACTGTTCAGGGGATTCTATTTGCATAATCGTCACTAAAAATAATTTTTTGTAATGATTTTTTATACATGTCACTAAAATTTATAATTAATGACATTTTTTTATGACGAATTTTTTAAACTATTGCTGAAAGTTAAAAATTAGTTATAATTTTTTATGATAAAATTTTCAAATTGTTGTTGAAATTAACAATTAGTGACTTTTTTTAGTAATATATGACAAAAAATGCCATTAATTATCATAGAACCTATTAGACAATAAGTCCACTTAGTATGACTTGCACGTAACTCTCCCAAAAAGTATTCAGTTCACTCAATTTTTAAGTACTCTCTATTAAATTATAATTTAATCTCAATAAACTTTATACTTTTTCACAAGTTACCCTTCAAGATAAAATCATAAGGTGGACTTATTGTCTAATAGGTCCTATAATAATTAATGGCGTTTTTCATCAAGCACTATTAAAAACGTTATTAATTGTTAATTTTCAATGATAGCTAGAAAATTGTCACAAAAAAGTCACTAATTATAAATTTTAGTGACAGTTTAAAAAATGGTCAAAAAAAGAAGTCATTAATTTTAAAATTTCAGTGACAATTTGAAAATTTTGTCACAAAAAGTGTCACTAATTGTAAATTTTAGCAACAATTTATAAAAATCGTGACAAAAAAAAGTCACTAATTGTCAATTTTTAGCGACATATGCAAAAAAGTCATCAAAAAAATTTATTTTTAGCGACGATTTTGCTAGAACTTATTTTCAATAGAACTTGACGAGAATTAAGTTCAACTATTAGGTCTTATTGATAATTTACCTTTGTAGAGCGCCCAAGTAATAAACAAATTAAAAACCTTAAATTACAATTAAATTGATAGTAATATTCATGAACATAAACGTAAAATGGGCGGCTTACATGCAGATCTTAAAAGGTAAACTTATTGTTCAATACGTTCTGTGAGAATTAATGATATTTTTTTTTATCAAATACTATTAAAAAAAATTATTAATTGTTAATTTTTAGTGACAGTTTAAAAATTTTATCACAAAAAAGTCACTAATTATAAGTTTTTGCGATAGTATAAAAAAATCATCACAAAAAAAAATGTCCCTATTTTTCAACTTTCACCGACAGTTTGAAAAATTCGTCACAAAAAATGTCACTAATTGTAAGTTTTAGCGACAATTTATAAAAATCATGACAAAAAAAGTCAGTAATTGTTAATTTTTAGTGACATATAAAAAATTGTCACAAAAAATTATTTTCAGCGATAATTTTATTAGGACTTAATGAGAATTAAGTCTAACTATTAAGACTTATTAATAATTTATCCTAAAATTAAAACCATCTCAACAGCATCTCGGCGGCGCCGACCAGCCCTGGTTGTGAATTTTGCAAGGGGGCACAAGCTTTAGAAGTCAAGGTAATGAAAGGAACATGGAAATACCAATAAATAAGCACTCGTTTCATATACAAAAATTTGAGGTCAAAAGGTTATTTTAGTCATTGTTAGCTTTTTTGGCTTTCGAAAGTTAAAAATATAATTTGAGCGTGCCAACAAGGATTAATAAGTTCTTACAGAAATAATAAATGCTAACCAATTAATCAAACAATTGTTTTGAAGTTCTTTTAGCACCAATAAAGAAAACTTTTACCGCTGACTTGTTTTTAGGAGAAAATTTAAAAGAACTAATCACAATAGTAAAAGAATGAGGGAGAGAACAGTGTCAGGAAATAAATTTCATTAAGTAAACAAGCGTTTACAAATTGTACCTTCGCATTTTCACAGGTCCGAAGGGGATTACAACAATGAATAGACTAACTTAAAACAAGTCCTACGAAACTGAAATTCAGTGCTGGCAAGTAAAGGATTGGAAGGTAAAGAACTGGAAAATAAAGAACTAGAAAAATGTAAGGTAAAATAGACTGATTTCTGGATCTGGTTCTCCCACAAGCGTAGTCATCAATGGCTATTTATAGGAAAAAACTTCCAACAATAACTACCTAATAATCACCTAAAACTACCCACTCTTCCACCTTTATTTCCACAATACCACATATCCCTCAATGTTTTCCACAAAGTCACTTTGTCCATCATATTCTTCACATGTGTTTTAACTTCTTCCACCTTATTTTCCATGTTCCACCATGCAAGACTACTAACTTTGTAACTTCTCTTAACTTCTAATTGATCAAGAATGTGTTACGTGTCCTGCAATAATAATAATAATAATATTACTATTTATGGTGTCAACTTTACCGCACGCAGCTCTTAAAAAAAGATGTTTATTTGAATTTTTGAATAACTGACGAACCAAGCGCAAAACTGATATGAGTAATAAAATGCTTTGAATACCATAACAACACCAACGAAGTTCTTCGAAGGGACACTACACTAAAGGCATATGCTTACGAGAATTAAATTATACATTCGTGATGATTATGTGGCTTAATTGACGAATATCTGTCCAACTTGGAAAAATGTCTATTGAGGTAACGACTTTGGAACTAAAATTGACGACCTTAATGGGTTCAAAAAATAGAATTGGGTACATGAATATGTTAATGGAAATTTTTAGAGCCATTTGGAAAGTTTAATTAAAAATTGATTTCGTTTGATTCGTAAGGGTGCATTTGGCTCTCCCTAATTGTGTTAAGCATATATATATATATGAGTTGAACTCATCACTTTTGAGCTAAAAATATCTGAGAGAGAGAGAGAGAGAGAGGGTTCTAGAGAGAACTCAAACAGAAGAAGGGAGAAAGTGTAGGAATGAAAGAGGAAATCCAAGATTTAACTTGAATTCACCATGATTATGCAAGAACAAGTGGTGTTTGATTCGTAAGGGTGCGTTTGACTCTCCCTAATTGTGATAAGCATATATATATATATATATGAGTTGAACTCATCACTTTTGAGCAAAAAACATCTGAGAGAGAGAGAGACACGAGAGAGAGAGAGAGAGAGAGAGAGAGAGAGAAAGAGAGAGAGGTTCTAGAGAGAACTCAAAGAGAAGAAGGGAGAAGGTGTAGGAATGAAAAAGGAAATCCAAGATTTAGCTTGAATTTACCATGATTATGCAAGAACAAATGATGCTAAAGGCTTAAGGTAAGATTTCCCCTCTCAATACTTGAAGATTATAAGCTAAAGAGTGAGTTTCATTGGTTATATATGATTATATGTATGTGTTTTCTTTCATCAAGCAAGAAAATGTTGAATCTTTGTACATAGCATGAATTTATGTTCACAACTTGATTTCTTGTGGAAGTTTTATGGTTCTTCAAGAGGCTAAAAAGGATTTCACCATGTAAGTGAGCTTAGAACTTCCAACCATGTATACTTTATGATTTTGTGTTTTGATTCTCAACCTTGTTCTTGCAAATGGGAAATTGAGTATTGTTTTGGAGTTATGATTTTTGATGGAAGTTAAGGATGTGAAATTTAACATGTGTTAAAGAGTTTTGGGCTTGGATTTACATGAAATTGAAGTTTAATTTTGAAAATGACGGGTTCCAAGTCAAGAAGTCATTTTTAGACTAATTTTTACCCAGTCCTGCAAGTGCCCTGGGATTTCTACACGTGCGGCCAATAATGTCCCCCACAAAGTTACATTCTGAAATAAAAGCACGTGCCCTGGATTTCCCGCACGTGCGGATTTGGTCTCGCACGTGTGGCACTCCCTTATTTCAGCCCAACTTCAGATAGGTGTGTCTTCCTCATCCGAACTCCAATTTAAGTGATTCTTGAGCCTAAATTCAAGCTCCAGAAGTTTAATTTCCAATGGTGGTGGCCTCACATCCAAATTCTAAGTACACAAATAGATATATTTAAATTAGTGAAGACTGTTTAGTTTCCCTTTAATCGTTTCATGTTATTTCCTTTCCTAACCTAGTTCCTTTCTTTTTCTCCTATTTTCCTAGACACAGATTGTGACCTATTGAGGACTAATGAGTTTAGAACCAACATAACTAATTGATTAAAGAGCAAAGAAAGGGATTGGTTATATTCATATATTGTGTTATGTAATTGTGATTGTAGGTCAAGAAGAGGATATCGTCCAATTGCTATCAGAAACCTATCACTGTGAGTAATAGTATAGTAAAGATATGTTTTCATTATCTATCTTGATTTATGTATGACATGATTCTCTAAATGTTACATTTTATCAAAATGCACAAGTTTCCAAGAAATGTGAAATAAGTTATGAACAAGAAATGTGAATAATTTATAATATGATATGATGGGCCCAAGGTCGTTTCGTTTATCTGTTTCGTTTATGCTATGACATGATATGAATTGTTCGGTCTTTAAGACCTATTGATTTCTGGTATGGAACAAAGTGTTGTACGAAACTAAGTGTTGTATGGAACTAAGTGCTACAGTGGGAGTCACCTCTAGAGTCTGTATGAGTCACCTCTTAGGTCCGTACATACATGAATTGGGCCCAAGCAGAGGTGGAGACATGTCGATGTTCCATCTACTCCATGATTAGATACAGTGATACGATATGATACGTTTGGACCTAAGGTCGTTTTGATATATGATTAGGCCCAAGGCCGTTTTAATATATGATTGAGCTCGAGGCCATATTGTTATCCATGGACCCGAGGTCGTGCAGAACATATGATATGAATACAAATGTTTTTATATCGCTATATGACTCATGTTATGATGTGTTATTTTATATGCATGAATGGATGTCTTATTTTGAAATGTGCTTCTAGCCTTTTGTATAAGTGGGCATACCACATACCACGTAAAATGTTTTGTAATAGTTTCAAATATGTATTCCATTTGAAAAGGCATGGATTATGATACGATAAATGTTTCTTTTGAAATGATTTAAGATATATTTCAGAATTATGAAATATGTTTTCCTAATGTTAAGGACAACATTCATTAACCTCTTTACTTTAATATTGCTCACTGGGCGTTAGCTCACCCTTTTATTTTATATATATGTAGGTGAGCCATCGGGGACCAACACCAGAGTTGTATCAAGGTCTGCCTCTCTGTCAAGCTACCCAAAAAGTGTCTCCGTGTAGAGACGTAGTATCATTTACCAAGCTTAGTTTTGTTCAGGCTATAATGGCTTTTGTTGCGCATTAGGTTCATATGTAAATTTTGGGTTGTGAACCTTTGCCTATACCTATATGACTTGGGTTGTATATACATGAACTGCGTATGTGACATTTGTATATTTAATGCAATGCTTAAGATCCTGGCATTTAAGCACTATTCAATGGACGTTTGGTTATTATTTTTGGTATCTCTTCTGCTTAAAGCCCCGTATTTGAATAAATGTTAATTTGAAATTTTGTTTTGAGGCCTAAGTACGGGCCGGTCATGGACCAAACTTTTAGGGGCGGGCTTGGGTCGTGACAGTTGTTATCAGAGCACGAGTTATATCTCACACACGTGTCCATTGAGCATTAGAGTGTCTATAATCAATCTAAGTTGCATGCATTTAGTAATAAAGTGGTATGTTGTGTATTCTGAAGAATGTATGGAAGCTTGAAAGTTATCATGAAATTTTAACGATAAGAAGAGATTAAGATGTGTTTGGTTCATAGCGTAAGTCTTGAGCCTAAGAAAGTCATTTTGCTAAATGATATGTATAAGGAAATTGAAGGCTAAGGTTTATGAGCTTGTGGTGTTTTGAGTAGAATGATGGGGAGTGCAAGCATGTTGAGTTGTGGAAACATGAAATGATAAGAGATTTAGATCTTTGTTTGAAGCCATGGAAAGAATATTTGGGAAAAGAAGACATTAGAATTATGGTGGCTGACAAATTATGGAACTATAGTGATTAAGAGTTAGGACATTAGAATTGCTACCTGGAATGTTAACGAGTACAAGTATCGTGATTTGTGATTATATAGTATTAAGTGGAATTTTATGGAAGTTTAGTGGTACAAGGGAATCGGAATTTTTGACTAGAACATTGGTGGTTTTGTGTATATTGATTTGTAGAGATATAGTGTATGTTGAGGGAATTGAGGTATGTATGCTGACGGGGGAAAATATTATATGAAATCTTAAACCATAGAGCTTAAATGATTTGGTATGATATTATGTACTAAGCTAATTTGTATTTGGTGTCTTGGAGGAAGGGTGGTGAGAATGGTAAAAAGTAAGAATGACGGCAAGATAGGATTGTTATGAAAACAGTCAAGGATGTTTATAGAATTTGAACAGAATAAGAGAAATTATCGGTAGTCAAGAGAGTAAGATGTTGCTTATGTTGTCCTACCACGTGTAAGGATATGAATGGACATTGTTATCGCAGTAAGATGATATACTTGTTAATCAAATTACTTGGGTCATTGAAATGGATCATTGGTGAAAAGGAAGTCATGTTTTGAATCTTCCTATGGAGGATCGGCCAAGGAATTGAGGGATATGTTTTATAAGATGATAGACTTGTGATAGTGAATGTTTTGATGTGAATGTTCATTTTAACTTAATAGGTTGTGAAAAAGAATAGGTAAGAAGTAAACAGTGACTTAGACGATGATTAGAAATGGGGTGATAAGCAAAGTTTTTGTCCCTCTTTTCAGTTAGGACATATACTCTTGTGAATGGATGTGAATAAAAGGAAAAGTGTACTCCTTTTCGTAGACTACCATTTGTCTGAAAGACATAATTTTGCCCTGATATGTTTTTGTTCTGAACCTAACTTGTTGCTATCATAAACTTACTGTTACTAATTGAGAATTAATTCAAGGCTTGTTCCTTTATTGCGATCTAAAAAATGAGTGATCATTGGAATAAAACTTATGTGGTATATGTTATTTAGAGATGTCATACAATCAATTAAATTCAGTGCTTCTGACATGGATGATTAATACGTGATCTTCCGTGTGATAGGTAAATATTGACCATGCACCTAAGCGAGTTGTTTATGACTTATAGAATCAAGTGCCCTTTGTATGGAACTAATGGCGTAGATACCCACCTTAGAGTCTGTTATTGATGATTTATGACTCGTACATGAATGTCTGGATAACTACTGCAAGGAAATTGATAGACCAAAATTGACTTTGTTATTAAGGCTGTGTTAACACTTATTGATGTGAAAGATTTCATATGAAAGGTGACAAAAAAAAAAATCATGAATATTGTTTATGGTATGTGTGAGGTACTAGGCGATATGTGATTAATTCAATAATGTGATAGATAAAAGTAGTACATTGTGATTGATATGATTTGTGACTCAACTATTGAAGAGTTTAGAATTCTTTCATGTGGATACGAGAAACTTGAGCTAAAATGTTAAGATATTTAGATTGAGGAGATTTCAATGTATGAAAACCATTATTTCAAGTGCTTAAACAAATTGTAAGTAAACTGTTTATACGATTAATTTGGGCCCTATCCATTTGTTTGAATCGTTTAGGTCTACGAGGAATTGATTTTTTTGAGGCTAATATTATGTATTAAGAATTTCTATGGGTCTGATTTAATGTCTTTCGTATAGAGTATTAGAATGTATGATAAGTCAATATTGTTAACATGCCTAAGCAAGTTAGTTGTGACTTACAGTGAATGGGACCAATATTCGGATTAGATGCGATGCTTAGTCTACTTTGAAGTCATTGGAACAAGAACATAGGAGTTTTATGAACAATGCATTTTATGTTTGATGTCATGAAGTTGACTTTAAGACCCTCTAATTGATTAAGTAGATGTTGACTTTAAGTGGTTGTTATTTTAATGTAATTTGGAAGTTATGACAATTGGGGTTTGATCCGTATTTGATTTTACTAATAATTTATTTTGGAAAGAGAAATCATGGTGTTCAATCTGAACTGGTAATTTCTTGCTACGGGATTTGGGTTTGCTCTTTGGAGTCTGTGAGAAATCTGATTCAAATTGATAAGTTTAATTCTGATTACTTGGGCCTCCATTGAAGTTGAGGACTTGAATCTAAATTGGTCATTCAAAAATTTAGACTTCTTTTGTTAAGATCACTATTGTGAGCATTTAAATCATTAGTGAGCAAAGATCTATGAAGTAATGGATCCAGGACTCATGTGTTTATTTGGTTCAATGGGTGTAAAATGAAAATATCATTGGAAACATAATTGGGAAATGAATATTTCTTTCATCTTTAATGAACCATATATTTAGGACTATTGTGGAATCAACGGAGAGTTGCATAGGACTGTAGATTTATGGACTAAGCTAATTAGAGGATTTCAAATGACAATCAACATTAGACCGATTGAAACTTATAGAGAGAGAGTTAGCTCATGAACATCCTTGGGATTAAGCTTTTACCATTTGGGGTATATGACTGAGAAACCAATAAATTGAAAGATACGAGTTTTGTGATCAATGTGATTATGTTTTCATATTATTGATACTTTTATTAACTTAGGGCAGTAAATGACGAATTGATTATGACTCTTGAAACCAACTTCATTGAGGGTAACCAAATATAATTGTGAACTAGTATATGATTGAAGAATGAATTGACTCTAAGAAGGGATAATGATAGGAGACCGAGATTCCTAAACTGGACTCGTGATAGGGTAAGTCAAGTTTGGAGGACCAAACTTCTTAATATGCATCTAGCTTACGGGAATTAAATTATACATTCGTGATGATTATGTGGCTTAATTGATGAATATGTGTCTAACTTAGAAAAATGTCGGTTGAGGTAACGACTTTGGAACTGAAATTGACGACCTTAATGGGTTTAGAAACTAGAATTGGGTACATGAATATGTTAATGGGAATTTTTAGAGCCAGTTGGGAAGTTTAATTGAAAATTGATTTCGTTTGATTCGTAAAGGTGCGTTTGGCTCTTCCTAATTGTGATAAGCTTATATATATATATATATATATATGATATATGAGTTGAACTCATCACTTTTGAGCCAAAAATATCTGTGTGAGAGAGAGAGAGAGAGAGAGAGAGAGAGAGAGAGAGGGTTCTAGAGAGAACTGAAAGAGAAGAAGGGAGAAGATGTAGGAATGAAAGAGGAAATCCAAGATTTAGCTTGAATTCACCATGGTTATGCGAGAACAAGTGGTGTTAAAGGCTTATGGTAAGATTTCCCCTATCAATACTTGAAGATTATAAGTTAAAGAGTGAGTTTCATGGGTTATATATGATTATATGTATGTGTTTTGCTTCATCAAGCAAGACGATGTTGAATCTTTGTACATAGCATGAATTTATGTTCACAACTTGATTTCTTGTAGGAGTTTTATGGTTCTTAAAGAGGCTAAAGAGGATTTCACCATGTAAGTGAGCTTGGAACTTCGAACCATGTATACTTAATGATTTTGTGTTTTGATTCTCAACCTTGTTCTTGTAAATGGGAAATTGAGTATTGTTTTGGAGTTATGATTTTTTATGGAAGTTAAGGATATGAAATTTCACATGTGTTAAAGAGTTTTGGGCTTTCATTTACATGAAATTGAAGTTTAATTTTGAAAATGAGGGGTTCCAAATCAAGAAGCCATTTTCGGACTGATTTTTACCCAGTCCCGCACATGCCCTGGGATTTCCACACGTGCGGCCAATAGTGTCCCCCACAAAGTTACATTCTGAAATAAAAGCATGTGCCCCCGCACGTGCCCTGGATTTCCCGCACGTGCGGATTTGGTCCCGCACGTGTGACACTCCCTTATTTCAGCCCAACTTCGGATAAGCGTATCTCTCTCATCTTAAGTGATTCTTAAGCCTAAATTCAAGCCTCGGAAGTCAAGTTTCCAATGGTGGTGGCCTCGCATCCAAATTCTAAGTACACAAATAGATATATTCAAATTAGTGAAGACTATTTAGTTTTCCTTTAATCGTTTCATGTTATTTCCTTTCTTAACCTAGTTCCTTTCATTTCCTCCTATTTTCCTAGACACGGATTATGACCTATTGAGGACTAATGAGTTTAGAACCAACATAACTAATTGATTAAAGAGTGAAGAAAGGGATCGGTTATATTCATATGTTATGTTATGTAATTGTAGTTGTAGATCAAGACGAGGACATCGTTCAACTGCTATCAGAAACCCATCACTGTGAGTAATAGTATAGTAAAGATATGTTTTCATTATCTATCTTGATTTATGTATAACATGATTCTCTAAATGTTACATCTTATTAAAATGCACAAGTTTTCAAGAAATGTGAAATAAGTTCTGAACAAGAAATGTGAATAATTTATAATATGATATGGTGGGCCCAAGGTCGTTCCGTTTATCCGTTTCGTTTATGCTATGACATGATATGAATTGTTCGGTCTTTAAGACCTATTGATTTTTGGTATGGAACAAAGTGTTATACGGAACTAAGTACTACAGTGGGAGTCACCTCTAGAGTCTGTATGAGTCACCTCTTGGGTCCATACATATATGAATTGGGCCCAAGGGGAAGTGGAGACATGTCGATGTTCCATCTACTCCATGATCAGATACAGTGATACGATATGATATGTTTGGACCTAAGGTCGTTTTGATATATGATTAGGCCCAATGCCGTTTTGATATATGATTGAGCTTGAGGCCATATTGTTATACGTGGACCCGAGGTCATTCAGAACATATGATATGAATACAAATGTTTTTACATCATTATATGACTCATGTTACGATGTGTTATTTTATATGCATAAATGGATATCCTATTTTGAAATGTGCTTCTAATCTTTTGTATAAGTGGGCGTACCACATACCACATAAAATGTTTTGTAATAGTTTCAAATATGTATTCTATTTGAAAATGTATGGATTATGATACGATAAATGTTTCTTTTGAAATGATTTAAGATACGTTTCAGAATTGTGAAATATGTTTTCCTAATGTTAAGGACAACATTCATTAACCTCTTTACTTTAATATTACTCACTGGGCGTTAGCTCACCCTTTTATTTTATATATATGTAGGTGAGCTATCGGGGACCAAAACCAGAGTTGTATCAAGGTTCGTCTCTCTGTCAAGCTACCCAAAAAGTGTCTCCATGTAGAGACGTAGTATAATTTACCAAGCTTAGTTTTGTTCAGGCTATGATGGCTATTGTTGCGCATTAGGTTCATATGTAAATTTTGGGTTGTGAACTTTTGCCTATACCTATATGACTTGGGCTGTATATACATGAACTGCATATGTGACATTTGTATATTTAATGTAATGTTTAAGACCTGGCATTTAAGCACTGCTCAATGGATGTTCTGTTATTATTTTTGGTATCTGCTTCTGTTTAAGGCCCCGTATTTGAATAAATATTATTTTGAAATTTTGTTTTGAGGCCTAAGTATGGGCCGGTCATGGACCAAACCTTTAGGAGCGGGTTTGGGTTGCGACAATATAAGTGCTTCAAAGTGATCAATTCAAATCAAGAATTATCAATTTGATTTGAACACATTACATACCAATGATGTTTGGTATGAGTCATGAGTAGAAGTTTTGTACTTTCTTAAATAGCAAGTTCAAAATTTTAACATAAGACACCAATTTGTAATCAATGAATGGATGCACTCACTGTGTATGGTGTCCAAAAATCATGGCTAATACTTCAATGACGTGGCAACACTACTATGTTCATTATACAAAACCTCTTTGAAGCTCTTTCAGAATCCTTCAAAGCTTCTCTGGCACCCTTCGAAGGTTACTAGAAGGTTCATTATAAAGAAGGACAAATTAAAGTCTCCTTGGAGCTACTACGAAGCTAATTCAAAATACTTGGAAGCCACTCCGAAATGATTCGAAGTTTACTGCCATGTAAAAGTAGCAAATATCTCACTTGATAGTAGCCAATATCATGGCAAAAAATTGTGAGACGTCTCGAATTCTTAAAGAGTTGTAATTCAAAGGATGAAAGCCATCCTTTAAAGGTATTACTAGAGGGCCAAAATAATTATTCGAAGGTTAAAGGTGCTGACAAAGGACTAATTACATTCTTGGAAATATTCGGCAAAGCTTCGAAGGTTCACAACCGCTATTATTTTTTCTTCGAAGCTATTGTTGATGCAAGATGGAGTGCTTTGAAGCTAAAAAATTATGGCAAAAGGGGCTTTCGAAGCACACATGTTGACCAACAACAAAGCCAAAATGATAGTTGTTTACATATCCACTTAGAAGACAACTGGAGTATAAAAATGTCATGTCTAATACATAGCAAAGACCATCTTTTGGTCAACAATGATAGTTTTCACATTGTATGGTAGAAAACAATAACTCATTGTGTTTTCTACAGAGCTTCTTCTTCATTGGCTGTAAATTTGTATTTCTTCTACCTTGACCAATTATAAATTTTTATTGGCCACTATTTCACATATAACCATGAAAATAGCCAGGATTATTATTATTGGTCATTTCCATGCTTCCCATAGTGAAAATGTATGAAAAAACAAATATAATTTCTAGACTTCAATATTTTGTTAACCATTTTGATGTGAACCACAAATCCAAAATGGATTTTGAACAACAAAGATAGTGGTACATAGTGGTCTTGGAAATTCAAATATTTTGAGATTTTTTACATCATCAAAAATTTTAAATCCACTAACCGGGGGTTGCTCATCATTTTTAACTCAACTTGGTTTAAAAACATGCTCTATAACAAGCTTTTCATGACTTGCCTCTCTACAAATGGATGTATGAACCCCCGAGCCATATATAGAACATCATTCTTAGCCAAGAACATACTCTTTCACTATGTTAATTTCATAATTTGGCTCTTTAAAAATGGACTCTTAAACTTCCCAAGCCATTGATGAAGTCATTTTTTTTCAACAATTTCAGTCATAAAAAACTTGAAAACATTTTGTAAAACCTCACAAAATTCAGTCATTAGCTTGATAAGAAGGGTTGATAACTCATGTCTCCATTGGCAAATTTTCATATCAAGTTGATGAATTACTCCAATTAAATGGTGTATTTTTTTCATCTACCAAATAATATGATAATGAAGTAAAAACTTGAAAATTTTCTTTATCAAGAAAATGGATCTCTTCTTGAAGATCCAAATTTTTTCTTTCACGCCAATATATTTCATATTGATAAATTTGAGTGGCAAAATCCAATTCATTTGTCATTTCTTCTTCTATGCCTTCTTCAAGGCGCTCATTTTCTTCTTGTCGTCTTTGTCTAGCCATTATAATGATATTCTCACTGGGCGTGCCAAAAATATATGTTGGCTTTTTTACCTTTCGAAAGTTAAAAATGTAATTTGAGCATGCCAGTAAGGATCAATAAGTCCTTACAAAAATAATAAATGTCAACCAATTAATTAGACAATTGCTTTGAAATTCTTTTAGCCTTAACAAAGAGGACTTTTACTAGTGGCTTGTTTTTAGGAGAAAATTTAGAAGAACTAATCACAATAGTAAAAGAAGGAGGAAGAGAATCGTAACGCCCTCAAAAATAAACCCATCATAACATACATTCACGATAAATAGAAGAGATTTCATATTACAATCATCAGAGTATTCTTACAAAAGGTATTACATGTTGACAACAAAAGTAAATGCCCTATAGGCTTACAGCTTTCCAAGCCAACACTTGGTTATTAAAAGAGAGTACTAACTCTATACAAAATAAGCCCTTGGCTTGATATACATGTAATACAACAAAACAACAAAAAGCAGTCTGACAACCCCCAAGCCTCTCAAGCTACGTCCATGGAGGTGGCATAACACTTGTACCTGAAAATGATGTCCCATATAGGGTGAGCCAACGCCCAGTAGAGATATGCTAAACATAATATGAGCAATAACTAAAACATTAGCACTTGATAAACGTTTAACTGATATAGACCAACATACAGTACAATCTAGTTCCATAATCCTTCACTTAACAAAACTCAACTTATAAACACGGCTCAGAACTTGGCCCAAACAACTTAAGTGAGACTACATCTCAAGCTAACAATACTTCAAACAGCCATTTCACGGAAATTGCGTCCGTGGGATTCGGCACCCTTGTATAATTATTTTCTCATGGCCATTTTACGGAAATTTCATCCGCAGGACTCGGCACCCATGTATAGATGTTTTCGGATTGCCATTTTACGAAAATTTCATCCGCAGGACTCGGCACCCATGTATAGATATTTTGAATTGTCATTTTACGAAAATTGCGTCTGCCGGATTCGGCACCCATGTGTAATTATTTTTTGAATGGCCATTTTACGGAAATTTCATCTGCGGGATCTGGCACCCATGTATTCAAATACTCAACTTGATTAGTTTTAATTTACCTAATCATCATGCAGTGTCTACAACAATCAAGACTATCCTCCACCGATAGCCCAAAACAGTTATTTCTAAATAGATAATAAATGCACCAATAGATAGATTATCAACATTTTCAAAGGTGAATGATTAATGAATCCAACTCTACCATTCTACTACATAATGAGCAAATTTCATTATTCCCAACTCAATTTCATATTTCCATAACATTCCCAAATTAATTATATAAATTAATTCATAGCATCAAATTAGGGCTTTTCTCTCTCTTTCTCAATATTGACCCAAAGGCCCAAAATATCTTCAATAACATCAATACCCTCATTTTATGACCCAAAATACACAAGTGTGGGCCAAAATAACAAAACCCCTATTTCTCATTTTGAAAACCCTAACACCCAAAATTTACCCAATATCAACATTAAATCAAAATGACCAAATGCTTATGTTAAAGATCATATACACGAGTAGTTATCCCTACCTCAAATTCGGAGCTCAAAGGAAGAAGATGAAGAAATTCGAAGTGCTCCAAAGCCCAATATTTTTGGATCAAAATGTAGCCTTCGACAAACTCCACACTTTTTACAAAGGCCAAAGGGTAGAAGGTCACTCCTACTAGATCAAACCCTAGAGAGAAGGTAGAGTTTTAGAGTGAGGTGCTCTCCAATGGTAGTTTTCGAAAAGTAAGAGAGAGAAAGGAAATCAAAAAGTGATCCAAAAAGGTGAAACTCGGACTGATATAAAAGTCGCCCCGCTCGAGTGTGGAAACCCCCGCTCGAGCGTCAGACACAGACTCACGCTCGAGTGTCAAAAGCGCTGCTCGAGCGTCGATTGCACACTTCCAGAAGTTTTGCAGACCATGGTCCCCGCTCGAGCGTCAACTCCCCGCTCGAGCGGAGGAACAAAATCAAAGGGTCACGCTCGAGCGTCAAAACTCCCGCTCGAGCGTACGAAGACCTGCAGAGAAAAATACTGGGAGATGAAAATTCACGCTCGAGCGTCAAAACGCCCACTCGAGTGGAAAAGCAACAACAAAGGGCCTGCTCGAGCATCAAAAGCCTCGCTCGAGCGTGAAGGCCAATTTCTGGGCATCAGCTTTTGGTTTCAAAGCACAACCAACCTGTTTCAAACCTGCCCAACACAACCCAAGACTCAAATACAAAGAGTAAATGATGGAAATGAGAATGAGACAACAACACATCCACGGAACCGAGTTCGGAATACAATAAATAAAGAGAGGAAAAACCAAGATCGCTATAATCTCCCCCCCTTAAGGAATTTCGTCCCCGAAATTAAGTACAGGTTTTCAAAAACATGTTTTTTTCTCAATTCTCAACAGTATTACAACTCAACATTCATCAACTTGACCCAATACCAGTCATCCTATCTCTTTTCAAGAGGCAAATCACAATATATAACTCAATATGCATTAACAACATGCTATTCCTTGAAATTTACCAATTTCAACACATATTCCACAATTCTATATCATATTCAATGCTCATGATATATTTCAATTTCTACAACACATTCAACATATGCAATGTTACATTAAACTTCCATAAATCATAATATATACAATGTTTTACAACTCAAGACATATTTAATGCTCTCAAAGTTCATCAATATTACAAAATCCCAATACATGGTTAAACATTTACGAACAATTCCGGATATTTCTCATGGACATCCACCTCACGTTCCCAAGTGGCTTCCTCCACTCTGTGATGTTTCCACAAAACTTTTACTAAGGAAATGGTCTTGCCTCGTAAGACCTGATCTCGCCTATCCAAGACCTGAACCGGTGTCTCCTCATACGAGATATCCTCGTCAACCTCCAAATCGGTCAAATCCAGCACATGGGATGAATCCGGCTCATACTTCCGAAGCATACTAACATGAAACACGTCATGCACTCCGGATAACTGCGGCGGCAAGGCCAAACGATAGGCAACCTCGCCAATCCTCTCAAGGATCTCAAAGGGACCAATAAACCGAGGGGACAACTTCCCACTCTTCCCAAACCTCATCAAACCTTGCCTAGGCGATATTTTCAGAAAAACATGATCACCCGCCTCAAATGCCAAAGGCCTCCTCCTACGGTCAGCATAACTCTTTTGGCGACTCTGGGCTTAACAAGCCTCCTACGGATAAGCTTAACTTTCTCCGTCGTTTCCCTCACCAACTCCGGGCCCAACAAAGGTGCATTACCCACTTCGGACCAACAAACTGGAGACCTACACGGTCGGCCATACAAGGCCTTAAACGGTGCCATACCGACACTCGACTGAAAACTGTTATTGTAGGCAAACTCCACCAAGGGCAAGTGCCTCTCTCACGACCCACTAAAGTCAAGGACACAACTTCGAAGCATATCCTTAAGGATCTGAATAGTACGCTCGGACTGCTCGTCAGTCTGAGGATGATAAGCCGTGCTAAAGGTCAATCTAGTGCCCAAAGCACTCTGCAAACTCTGTCACAACCTAGCAGTAAAACGAGGATCTCTATCAGAGACGATTGACACTAGGACCCCATGCAACCTCACTATGTCTCGAATATACAAGTCGGTAAGATATCTACCGAATCTCTCACGCGCATAGGGATAAAGTGCGCCGACTTAGTCAACCGGTCTACAACCACCCAAATAGCATCACCACCTCGCTGAGTCCTCGGAAGACCTACAACGAAGTCCATAGTGACATGCTCCCACTTCCACCCGGCTATAGGCAAGGGTTGTAACAAACCCGTTGGCCCCTGATACTCGACCTTCACTTATTGACAAGTAAAGCACTTGGACACGAAAATTGCCACATCCTTCTTCATTCCCTGCCACCAAAACTGGCGACCCAAATCACGATACATCTTGGTGCCTCCTGGATGCACCGCAAGGTGTGAATGGTGAAACTCTCGGAGTACCTCCTCTCGGCAAGACTCCGGCACAAACAAGCGGTCTCGGTATCTCACACTCAGGTAGGGATACACATACAAACCCTTCTCAGCCTTCCCATTGGAGATCTTCTCTCGAAGGGATTCTACCTCAAGGTCACCTCTCTGTGCCTCTAACACTCGATTCACAAGTGTAGGCTGCGCAACAACAGAAAATAAGGCCGCAGCCTCAACGGATTCGCCCAGAAGCAAATCAAACTCGCCAAGTGCACCCAACATCTTCCACTCCTGGATGGCTATACAAGCTACATCACTAATGGATTTTTTGCTAAGGGCATCGGCTACAACATTGGCCTTACTCGGGTGATAGTGCAACTGTAGACGCGCCCGTGGGCCTCATGCTACAGTTTGGACTCAAATTGTTACGGTCGTGTATCTAATCTCGCAGGGTGAAATGCAAGACCGATGAATCATCAAAGAGTTCAAATTTGGCAAATCGTTTTGAAAAACTGATTTTTAGAAAGAAATGCCAAACATGGACGGCTTTGCCAGAGACAGAATCGCCACCTAAATATTTTATTTTGGAGAATTTAGGAAACCTTGACTCGTTTGCCTAAGGCCACGTATCCGTCATTACCAAAGTTGCCTCAGCTCGGGAACTTGGGTACGATTGGGGAAGGTCACTTCGTGAGCACTCCCGCTCGCCCGATCAAAGATTGGCCACTACTAAGCATGATATCGAGTTTTGAAAACATTATGTGCTCTTATTCCGGTTATTAGCCTAGATTTACTACGTGATGCACACAGCATACAAGTATAGATTGGATCGCCTGAATTGGAACAAAACACCTCATGTTTGCTTTTGAAACGGTTTGCTACTCGCAAGTAGGCTAAAATGCGAATTTGCCACCCTCAGGTGGGCTTAGAAAACAAGATGATTTGCCACTCTCAAGTGGGCTTAAAACTCACAGTCAATGCATTATTCCAATTCAGATAATCCAACCTTCACCCACAGGCATTCAGGCAGGTATATCACATAAGCATCCTTGCCAAGTCTCTGTCTGAAAAAGATATGACATTTGTGGCCTCCGTCCTCCCCTTTTTGATGGCAGGTTGTGCACTTAATACCTCCCTTAGGTGCTCTGCCTTTTTGATCATCCCCCTGAGTTCACATACCCGCTCAGGTTCGAATATCCCATGTATCACGTTAATTATACCTTGAGGTGGAACGTCAACTGGCATTCCATTAGGGTGGTTGTGGTTTTGAGAGGCTGGCTGTGTCCCTCCTTTTAGTATGATGCGCCGAGCTCGGTGCATGCAAGACAGATGAATGAATGCAAACATGCTATCATAAGTATGCTAATTGAAACATGCCCTAAACTAACCATCATAAGCTGGTAAATAAAAATGAGAAAGACGTGGGGTTGGAAGACATACATCACACACATGCACACTTATTACAACGATTGGCCTTCTCTCGGAGGGTCCGAATAAATAATACAAACCCAAATGAATAATTAACTACCTTAGCTAAATAATTATTACAAAACTTCTAATTAATTAACAAATTAATTACAAAAACAGCCTAAATATGAAACTAAAGAGATCGCCGCAGCTCTGCCTCGGAATGTGTGGATGATGCATGCTCGATTTGCCTTGCTTGGAAACCCGTTACCATGCCACTGTTGCCTCTGTTTGCACTGTTCTGCACCTCTGAGGGATGTGAAAATTCTTGAGGCACCTCTGAACCATTCCCTGATCATTTTGGAATGCCACCAGCCAATGAAAAGCACCACCGACCATGTAAATGTGATCATCAACCATAAATTGGGTCACCAGCTAGACTCTGATGGTTAGTCGGTACTGAAAGTGGCCGGCCGACCATTTATTCCTGCAGAATCTTGTTTTTGCTGCAGCAGTGGATAGACAGTGCATGGCAAGGAAATTTCAAAGCAATGTATGCATGGCCACATTCCCTATCATGTTATGGACTCAGGGGAGTGTGGCCCTTGGTCCTCGGGCCACCAATCACGCATTTCGATGCATGATGTCCAAAGGCACCAAGTTTGCCAATCAATGTAAATGAATGCAACAAAACGAATGAATGCTTCACGCTCTATCATGTTGAGATCAAGGGCATCGACGACCGAGGATTGTGACGTGTTTCGTCACTTTAAGTACGAACACATCTCATTCCTCATGCTTGGTTTGACACCCCAAACCAAGCAAAATGTAATGCATATATGCAATACGGCTCAAGTATACAACATGACTCAAATATGCAACATGAGGCTAAGTTAACAAAGCATGCCAAATGCGGTGCAACTTATCCTGCAAGTATGCAATGTGCCAAACATGCAACAATACGTGATGGAATTAGCATGTGACAACACACAATGAACCAAATATGCAACAAACATGTAATGGTGGGCTTAAACCGCAAAGGGCAGACCTCAGCCTTGCCTTTAATAGTGGCTAAAAGTGATGGAAATGATAGATAAATGCTCATGCAAACATGTACACCAATGGGCCTAAAGCTAAGGCACAAAAGGTAACTTTCAAGAACACTCAAAAGATGATAAACATGGACATTAGACCAACATGTTAAACTCTGAAAGTGTATAGAGGGTGATGCCAAATCAACCATGTTATGCAAGTAAGGCATGCAACAATGACCAAAACTTGAAGCCAACAAAGGGGTCCAAACCATAGCTATGTCAACCAAACCCAAAGGACCAAAATGACTTAAAATAGTCCTAAGGCACTCCAAAACAAGATTAAAGCATGCATAGATCATGGTTAAAACATGCTAAGAAACGGATGCAAAACAAAGGGGGATTTAAGGCCACAAAGAGGGCACTCTACCATAACCACCCCAACCACATATGGCATGGACTAATCAATGCAAAACAGAGTTTTAACATCCAAAAAGGAGCCCTAAAACCCACTGATATGGCAGCCCAAAGCCTCAAACACATAGGCATCTACAATGACTCATTTTAAGGCACAAAAGAGCATCTCTTCAAAGCATGGAAAGGATGATGAATGTAAGCATACAAGCATGGATTATGGACTGAAATAGCATGGAAAATGATTCCAAATCACTTAAACAACCCAACTAAAGCATGCTAATGACTCACATACTCAAGGCTCATAAGCCAAAATGCATGGTGGCTATACCAAACATGGCAAACATGATCAAATTAGTACCCAACAGACCTCAAGCATGATGAAATATGACCAAAAACTTCATGAAGTCAAGCTAGAACATGCAAGCATGGAGGGGCAAATGCATGGCACATGTTATGATAATAAAGGGGGTTACTAGACAAGTGTATGATGCATGTAATGGACCATCAATCCGACCAAAAATAGAGGTATAATGTGACCAAATAACACCCAAAAACCTCTGAAATGGAGCTAAGTAAAGCTAAGCATGTATGCTACCCTTATGAGCCAAAAACATGAACAAATGAGACACAAAGGGAGAGGGGTGTCCCTCCCTATACAAGACTTCAAGACCCCTCACCACCACTAAAAATCCACTGGATTTTAGTGATGAGAAGGCCAATACACAAAAGGTTCCAAAGCTCAACAAAGAAGGCACAAAAGAGGCCAAACAAGGCCTAAGAGGGGGAGGTCGACCCCCAACACCAAAATGACCTTAATGAAACATCTTAAACATAAAAAAATAGAAATTTTATCAGTTATACACAAAGCTCAAAATAGCATGCAAAGTAGGTTAAAAGCTAGTGCAAGAATGGAGAATATAAAGCAATTATGCTCACCCTTGAAGAACACTTGAAGAACAGCAATCTCAGGCCCCTTTTCTGATCAAAATCAACTTAAAAGCTCTAAGAGCAACCTCCCAACACCTCAATAACCCAAGTATGGTGTAATACTAGGTGCCTTAGTGCAAAACTAAGAACAAAACACCCTTTTAGGCCCTCCTAGGGCTCATGTCAAACGGCCTTTGGCCCATTCATTCATGTCAAACGGCCTTTGGCCCATTCATTCATGTCAAACGGCCTTTGGCCCATTCATTCGTGTCAAACGGCCTTTGGCCCATTCATTCGTGTCAAACGGCCTTTGGCCCATTCGTTCATGTCAAACGGCCTTTGGCCCATTCATTCGTGTCAAACGGCCTTTGGCCCATTCATTCGTGTCAAACGGCCTTTGGCCCATTCATTCGTGTCAAACGGCCTTTGGCCCATTCATTCGTGTCAAACGGCCTTTGGCCCATTCATTCGTGTCAAACGGCCTTTGGCCCATTCATTCGTGTCAAACGGCCTTTGGCCCATTCATTCGTGTCAAACGGCCTTTGGCCCATTCATTCGTGTCAAACGGCCTTTGGCCCATTCATTCATGTCAAACTTTTGTCCACAATCCCAATTAACAACTCATAATATTTATAGGGGAATAACAATTGGACATTGACAAGTTTTCAAATATTGATATTACTCACAGTGATCGGCTTGTGGATGCGCCCTGGAGCTTGACCCTAAGAGCTTCAATACTCAAGCTCTAGCCAAATCTTGAGCTAGATCTTCGAATTCCCAAGTCTTGAGCCCAAATTACACAAATCTCTCCCTTTTTCTCTCCATGGCCGGCCTCTCTCTCACTCTCAATTGTCTAACTCAGATTTTGAGTTTTAAGAGGGCTAAAGGAGAGTGCAATACAAATATACAACAAGCCCCACTAACAAATATTTTAATATAAAATAATGGGGTACTTAATTTATCAATTTAATCAGTTTAAATTGACCAGAATCAAATTCCAATTAAATTTCACCGTAGGCTCTAAAAATTATGCCAACCACAATGGCGTAATCAATTTCGGTTTCCGTGGCCGATAAGGCCCTCAATTAATTTTCCAAAGCAGACTACTCAAACAGATATTCCTACGATGAACAGATAAAATTTCAAACCACATAGTAGAACACCAAATCATATCAAAATACATAATCACATTATGTTAAGGACCAATTAACATATTACGGAACAGGGGTATTACATCTCTGGTTTTTTGCTGAACCTCTTCAAAGGAGAGGGAAGGCTCTCTTATATAGAGCAAGATAAAGACCTAAGCTTCTTAAAGAAGCTAAACAAAAGGGGTCAAGGGGGTCAAGCTTTTCAAGGAAGCTAAGGCAAAGGGTGCATGCTTCTCCAAGAAGCTAGAGCAAAAAAGGTACAAATGGTGCAAATCCTCTATACACGTGTATGGAGGACAAGTCCGTGCACTCCAGCTGGCACAGCTGGCATGCACAATGCCTGAAAAAAGCAAAAAGGAGGTACCGACCAGAAAAAGAGACAATCGGCCAAATAAATGGCCGATCGACCAGATATCCATGCCGACCGACCAAATATTTGGTCGGTAGAAAGAAAGAAAGGTCGGTGGCTTCATGCCACGGTCGGTCGGTTTAAGGGATGGCTAACAAGCCATTTCCTATCCTCGGGTGCAAGAACCACAAATTCTTGGTCCACAACCAAGCACAAAACAGTCAAGTCGAGAGATCCTAAGGCAAGGCGCGCAACCGAGTTCTTTGGGATCTCAAAAATGAACACGAACATGGATGATCACCGAGTGTTCAAACGATGACGTCCAAGTCTTGAGGATGGTAAAAAATGGGGTGTCTACAGTTGCCCCTCTTTGACAGAACTCGAAAGTCATAACAATGACGGGAGTGAGTGTCAAAGCCCAGAGACGATCCATTTTTGACAAGGCCGAAGACTTAGACAAAGCATACAAGCTACAAACAAAGATATGCGCCGGAGGGCAGGGGCAAAACGCAAGACAATGCACAAAGCCGAGCATAACTTATGATCATACAAAGAAAGCTGTAACGAAGCATATACATACAATAAATGCAACAGTTTAAGCAATCAAACACAAATTCAACTACATTACAATGCAGAAAGGATGTAAGAGAATTATGCAATTCTCGTTACGTCTCACGCGGAGAATACAATACCTGTGTGGTTCGTCTGGTCGTGCTAGCCTCAAATAAACCGTACATATAATATCGTGCCTGAAAAAGAAAGAGAACTTAACAGGTACAATATTGTTAGAAACATGCATAGTAATGCAAGTGAAAAGTGCGTGACAACGCAAGTGAGAGGGTGCATAACAATGCAGGTGGAAGGGTGGCATTACAACGCAACCTGGGTGTGTGCATAATAATGCGATTTGAAACAAGCATAACAATGCTATGAAGGCACAAACACATATAAGTAAAGTACACGTGACAACGTATACAATGTGTGGAGGTGAGGAAGAGTATACACATGTAAGTAAAGCACATACGGCAACATGTACAATGTGTAAAAATAAAGGAGCTTGAAATGTACACATGTAAGTAAAGCAATACGCGACTACGCATGCAATGTGTATAATGAGGAACTTGAAATGTACACATGTAAGTAAAGCATACGTGGAAATGTACGCAATGTGTATGGTGAGGAACTTGAAATGCACACATGCAAGTAAAGCATACGTGGAAACATATGCAATGTGTATGGCAGGAATGAAATGTATACATGTAAGTGAAGCACATGCGACAACATGTACAATGTGTGGAAATGAAGGAACTTGAACTCATATAAGTAAAGCACGATGCGACAACGCATGCAATGTGTATAGGAACTTGAACACATATAAGTAAAGCATAACGCGACAATGCATGCAATGTGTATAGGAACTTGAATACATATAAGTAAAGCATAACGCGACAATGCATGCAATGTGTATAGGAACTTGAACACATATAAGTAAAGCACGACGCGACAACGCATGCAAATGTGTGGAAATGAAGGAACTTGAACTCATATAAGTAAAGCATAACGCGACAACGCATGCAATGTGTATAGGAACTTGAACACATATAAGTAAAGCACGACGCGACAATGCATGCAATGTGTATAGAAACTTGAACACATATAAGTAAAGCATAACGTGACAATGCATACAATGTGTATGATGAGAGAAACTTGAACACATATAAGTAAAGTACACGTGACAATGCATACAATGTGTATAGGAACTTGAACACATATAAGTAAAGCATAACGCGACAACGCATGCAATGTGTGACCTCCTGAAAATATGCATGAACAAATGTAAGTAAGCACACGCGGAAACGTGTACAATGTGTAAAGCAAGCAAGGTATAAACACATGTAAGTAAAGTACACGCAAAAACGCGTACAATGTGTAACCACCTGGGGGGATGCATAAACACATATAAGTAAAGCACAAGCAGAAACGTATGCAATGTGTAAAGCAAGCTAAATATACACATGTAAGTAAAGCACGCGCGGAAACGCATGCAATGTGTATAGCAGGAACAATGCAAATGAAACAGGTATGACAATGCGAGGTAGGAAAATGCATGACAATGCATATACTGAAATGCATGACAATGCCAAGTAAGGAGATGCATAACAATGCATGATAAGGAAATGCATGACAATGCAAATGCGGTGTATATAACAATGCACGATGAGAGAAATGCATGACAATGCATGTACTGAAATGCATGACAATGCAAAGTAAGGAAATGCATGACAATGCAAAATGAGACGCGCATGACAATGCATGAACTGAAATGCGTGACTATGCATGTAATTGAAATGTACGACAATGCGTGTAATACATAACAATGCGTGATAAGGGAATGCATGGTAATGTATGTACTGAAACGCATAACGATGCGCGATATGGGGATGCATGACAATGCGAAATGAGACACGCATGACAATGCATGTAATTGAAATGCATGACAATGCATACTATTGGAATGCACGACAATGCAAATGAGGTGCACATGACAGTGCGTGGTAGGAAAATATGCATGACAATGCGTGTAATTGAAATGCATAACAATGCGAAATGAGACACGCATGACAATGCATGGATTGAAATGCATGACAATGCATGTACTGAAATGTAGATAAAAGATGCATGACAATGCAAAGAATTTGAATGCGCGACAACGCGCGTCTTTTGAAATGCATGACAATGCAAATGAACTTGAATGCGCGACAACGCGCATCTTTTGAAATGCATGACAATGCAAATGAGGAGTGCATATCAATGCAAGTTGTGCGGGTTACAACGCGTGTAGACATGCATAACAATGCAAGGGATGATGTGTGCTACGACGTATGCAAACATGCATAACAATGCAAGAGGTGGTGTGCGCTACAATGCATGCAGACCTGCATAACAATGTAACGTATTTGAAGTAGTTTCCGAACCTTTGCAAGATACAAAAAGGATACGAAAAGGATACACCTTGCACGTATTCGAGTGCTACGCACAGAAGACACGGCACAGAGACCGGTTAAGCTTCAAAATGCAGTTCCTTACACTATCTTGAGCAAAGAATGTCCCAAATCACATCAACAATCCAAACAAGGGTGTAGGAGATTCACCGGCCACCGGGGGAGTCCATCGGCTATCCACCGGCCACAAAATAAGGCCATTGGCCAAATATTTGGCCGACCGGCCAACAATGTGGCCGACCGGCCAAAAATGCCTATATCGGGGCAGTTTTGTCAATTCGGCACGGGTCTTTAAATATAGGGCTCCTAGCCCTATTTCCTCACTTGCCTCTTGCTCGAAAACCTTCCCCCATCTCTCTAGGTCATTTTCCTTCATTCGAGCGTCGCTTTTCCTCGGTTTTTTAGCCCGTTTCGTCATTCGATTCGCAAACTCCTTCGCGTTTTGAACATTTTGAACCGAACAAATCTCAAATTCGGTGTTTCTTTCTTGATTCCCACCACTTGGGGTTTGTTTTCCCCAAGTTTACCTCGATCTCTGTGCCCTTTTAGGACTTCGACCTTTCCGGCCATTTTTCATCCTCCTAGGGTTGATTTTTCAGTTGACTTTTCACATTCTTACCCGGTTTTCACATTTCCGACCATTTTCACATCATTCTCGGCATGGCAGACGATCTTCCACATGGTGGGACTCCCCAGAGCAGGAGATGGACCCCGAGGCCGAGCTCTTGCCTTTGAGCGTTCGACCCGGCGACCTACAGGCCGACGATTCACGTGTTGCCTCCTGACGGACTTCGCCAGTTCAGGAGTTTTGCCAGGGGCGTACCACCGGAGCTTCTACTGCGCGAGCCAGAGTCACATCTGTCTTACGGCGCTTCCGAGGTATACTCTTCCCCATTTCATTTTCTGTAATGTAGAACACAACTGCAATAGTTGATTTTGTTCTTTAATTGTTTAGCCCGGATACACCGATATACCACATGTTGTAGTCTACTGCGAGCATACCTATGCTCGATATTTGTTTGAATCTGAACACATGCACACACACTGCATTTTCCACTGAACCACTCAGACACACTGACTTATTCATATGTTGTAGTTCACTGTGAGCACACCGGCACCCTATATTTGTTTGAATCTGAACACGCGCACACATGCTATATTTTCACTAAAATGATCCGAACAAACTGTTACATCACATGCTGGAGTTCACTGCGAGCACACCCGCACCCGATATCTGTTTGAATCTGAACATGCGCACACACGCTGTATTTTCATCAATTTTGAGTGCTTTCAACACTGTATTTGTAACACTGCTTCGCAAATGTTTGTTTTGACCATAGGGGGATTCCCATGCCTTCCAAGGGTATGGGAATGTCATGGCCCGGGGGTGGTACATGGAGCTTCTTGAGGCAGTTCGCCGTATCGTTGACCAGGCCGGCTTCGGCACCTTCTGCATGGGGCTCTCACGCCTGACTGCGAGTAGGCTTCTCCTTGCTGCTCTGGTGGAGAGGTGGTAGGACACCACTGACTCTTTCCATCTTTCGGCCATGGGAGACATGACGATGACTCCCTTCGACTTCTCCATGCTCACAGGCATTGGAGTAGGGGGTGCTCCGATCTCTTTCGATATAGATATGGACAAGTGGGAGGCCGCTCAGATGTACCTGCTTGGCGACCTACCGCCTCTTGCTTGTCCAGGATTTGTACGATACTCGTGGTTCGAGGACCACTTTAGGATCCAAGCACCTACCACTCAGGAGAAGGAGGAGCAGTATGCACGCGGCTTCCTCATATTTTTGCTGGGGACGACTCTATTCGCCGACCGGGCGAACACTGTGCCCCTTTGTCTGCTGAGTGCACTGGTTGATGTGACCAGGATCCGTCTTTACGACTGGGGTGGTGCCGACTTGGCCACCCTCTATGGCTATATGAGTTCATTCTCCCGCCTCAGCGGACAGCTGCTCGGAGGCTACTGGCGGGCTTGGGAGGTACGTCTTCTTCTTTTGTTTTACATTTCTGCTTTACATTCTCTGTACTTTGTTTACTGTACACGTTGCGGTCTTCGTCACACTGGTCATATACTGCACCGACGACACACATATAACTTGCTTTACACATTGCACACATTGCACAACACACTTCATATACTGCACAATCTGCTGCCAACTGACTGTACACTGCACATACTGCGAATACGCAATCTGCTTTACACTACACACATTGCACAATACACCTCATATACTGCATAATTTGCTGCCAACTGACTGTACACTGCGCACACTACAAACATGCAATCTGCTTTACTTACTGACTGTATACTGCACACACTGTATACTCTACACAATACACGGTTCTGCGATTTCTGCTTTATTCTGTATTCTGCTTTTATCTGATAAACATATTGATATCTGTTCTGTCACACTGTAGTTGTGGATATACGTCTACTTCCCAAGGCTTGCCCCAGTACCAGAGGAGGAGATGCCTCCCATGATCCCATTCTCCCACCGCTTCGACATGAGGTGTGAGCGGAGACCACGGGAGTCTTTCATACTCTATCTCCGCTATTTCGATACCATCACTGCGGCAAAGGTATGTCAAACATTACAATTCATTTGCATTGCATTTTCAATAGCAGTAGATAACAAACTGTATTTTGTTTACAGATCACCTGGCAGCCATGGGCCTCATTGCCCATTGGAGTACTGAGCGTTACCTGTTCACGAACTGTTCTCTTTATTTGTAGCCCTATGCATAACAAATGATGGTCTCCCATATCTAAGGATAATGATGATCCGAATGGGGACATGTAGTGGCGGAGTCAACAATTTATTTTAAGATGGGCACTTGTTAATGACAAATTTGAAATATAAAAAAATTAAATAGTTAATAACAATAATATAATATAAATTTTTAATTCATAGTGAACACAAAACATAATATTTATTTAAAAAAATACTTTTCAAAAATATTAAAGTACAAATAATAATACTATAATGACTGCGTTTTTATATTATATTTAGTTCAAGTTCACAATACTACATTGTACATAGACATAAATGACCGATATCTATTTAACCAATTTAGTGGTAACAACTCACATGATATTTCAAATATGGTATAAAATTGTAGTTGTTATAGCATTGTTGTGGTTTACTTATTTCAAATTGTATATCAATCCCTCAATTAATCACTTTGAAGAGAGTGAATGAATAATTTTTTTTTTCTTCTAAATTTATGCTCAATTTATTAGTGGGCATTACTAATTGTGTTAAATTAGGATTTGGGATGCTGTGACACCACCCATGCTGTCACACCCCATGAGATTTATTTTGACTATATTTTGATAATTCAAGTTGTCCATAATATAGGATTATTGAATATTTGTTTCATATAAAAAATGAAATTAATCAGACAAATATAACCCCATGATCAAGCCGAATAATAACCATAAAAATTTATCAAAATTATGTTAATTGTTTATTTTTTGTAAACATAAACGCGATCTTGTTGTAGATTACATATGTCTAATTAACTTGAATTATTTAATAGTTGATCTATTCAACGAACCCTACATTATGAACAATTCGAATTATTAAAATAAATTCGGAACACACTCTCACGGGCAGTGGCGGTGCCGGGATTTTGACTCAGAAGGGACACCATTAAATTGAAATCTTAACAAAAATCATAATCCAAATTACTTAATTTTTATTTGATGGTAAGACCAAAAATTAGTACAATTACAAAATGTATATTTAAATATAAGTTCATATTAAGTGATTATTATCTTTATTGTTATTAATTTAATTTTATTTATGGTGATCATCAAGATTTAAACAGTAATCATATGTCTTCATAAAACATGGGAGCAAAATTATATTAAGATACATACAAAAAGAAATATAGAGAGGTATAGAGAAGGAAATGAGATAAATGTGAATAAATAATACAGTACTTATTCATAGGAACTATTATATATCACTTTTTTCTTTTTTTTTTTGCCATTTTGAATCACTTAATTAAATGGTAATATATTATTAGTTGTCATTAATTGTGTAATAATTATCTGTAAAAAAAATGAACCAATTACAAGTATTCATATAAGATGTGATATAAAATAGTGACAAAAAAATCCGTGACATATAACATTTTTGTAATATAAAATTTATAAAAATTTTTTAGCAGGATTAAATATTTGAAGTGATAAATTAAAAACAAATTCTAAAGAAAAAGGTGATGAGAATAGTGATATAAAATTTCAATACATTACTTAAAAGGATCAAATTAAAAAAATATATATTTTTTTTGTTAGAGGATGTATAATTTCCCAAAACTTGAAGGGGGCGATGTAACTCTCCTAGGCCTCATGTGCCTCCACCCCTACTCACAGGCTCACAACATAGTACTGTGCCTATACAGCACCAACCCCACACTGGTTAAATTAACATAGCATGAAAAATTAAAGTACAAAATTGATATAATTAGAACTATAGAATGAAATTGGCATAATGGACAATCTACAAGGATCACATGTGTAATTTTCCTAACAAGAAAAATAAGAGAAAACAAAGAAAAGGTAGAAAGAGTTATTTTTTGAATTCATAGTTCTTATGCGATAACAAATCAAAAGTTGATATATAACTTGACATGTAATTATGAGCAAATTGTGAGATTTAAATTATGAATCTCAATCTTTTTTCCAATTAAGAAGGACCTTTGAATATTAATTTTTATTGATTCTTAAGTGAATTTGGGTGGGCAAAATTATAATTTTTTGGAGTTAAACAAAAATACTAAACAAATATATAAAAACTAATATAATTATAAAAAATTGAGAAGGGTCACGTACTCCTTGTCTTTTTCCTCCGTTTACGCTCATGTGCTTCTTGGATAGCAAGGAAGAAAAAACTCTATGAAGGGTAAACCTCATCTCGTTTGAGGGGGAGATATTTTGAGAACCCTAATTCTCCCTTGATCTATTTTTTGTGGCTAATGGTTTAAATATTTTTATTAAAAAGATCAACTTCTCTCAAATTTTGAAAAAGTTTAATTTGTATCAGTTTGATGCTCAAACCACACTCTTCAATTTTAGGACCCGAACAAGGGAGAAAAGCTGTTGGTTGAATAATTTAGCTCCATTTTTTCTATGTCAAGAATACATCACTGGATTCGTCATGCTCCATACGTTTTAGAAGCCGAGTCATGCTGTACTCTCCCTCGCTTTTTGCTCTTATTTTATCCAATGTTGCAAACACAGGTGTCAAGTAGTCGGTGGCCAGACCAATCTGACACTCTAAAAAAAACTTCACACATTGAGGCATTTAAGGCTCCGTTTGGAAAGAAAAAAGCAAGGCTTTTTTGGCTAAAATAGCCACAAAAAACAAAATAGGCTATTTTAGCCACAAAAAACAAAACATCAAATCCAACCCATAATCATTACAATCCTCTCTCACAAAAAAAGCCAAAAAAGCCAAAAAGCCAAAAAGTCCTTCCCAAACCAGGCTAAAATAGCCAAGGCTAAAATAGCCAAAAAGTCAAAAAGCCAACCCACTTCCCAAACGGAGGCTGAGAAGGGTCACGTACTCCTTGTCTTTTTCCTCCGTTTACCCTCATGTGCTTCTTGGATAGCAAGGAAGAAAAAACTCTATGAAGGGTAAACCTCATCTCATTTGAGGGGGAGATATTTTGAGAACCCTAATTCTCGAGCAAGGATCCTCTAGAGTGATTTTTCCCTAAAGTTTCCTAGAGTGTTACATTGTGTGGTTGAGATTTACTGGCAAGTCACATCAATTTTTCTGATGTGACTTGCCAGTAAATCTGAACCACACAATGTAGTACTCTAGGAAACTTTAGGAAAATTTCACTCTAGAGGATCCTTGGTGCTAATTCTCTACACTCTTTTGCTCTCTACTTTACTTTTTTTGGTTTTTGACTTTATCATTGGAGGGGCTTCCGAGGCCAAACTCTAGCCAAGCAAAACTTACTGTGCATTCTGGTGTTCATTAATCGGTTTGGTTGATTATGGAGCTTCCATTTCATTTGTGCAAAATTCACCGCCACAAAGTCATCAAATTAAAGTTTCAATGGTTATTAAATTGGACAACCATCTTCAATTGGGACACGTGTTGAAATTAGAGTTTAAGGACTACATAGTTGAAACTAAAGCATATGGCCTAGTGATTGCATAGCACACTTTGTGATGTAAGGTTGCAGCTTCAATTAGAAAAGATTCGTTTGATATCATTGTGGCGTATTTCTCTCCTATATTATAGGAATTGTTTGTAGTTTATTTTTTATCAAGTTTGGGCCAGTGTTGGCTGTTCGGCTTTGTGATTGTTGACTTTTTAGCTATTGTTAGGCTTTAATTGTCTAGTTTAATATAATGATTCTCATATTTATAATTATTTTTCTACCAGTTAAAAAATAAATAAAAATAAAAATTTGATACTTTAGAGAAGAAATATAAAATATAGCAATAATTTAAGAGATAAAATTGAATAATTACTATGATAAAAAAAAAAATCTTTGTTAAATCACAATAAAATAATATATTTTAACTTTGCTTTTAAAGAATCTAACATAATTTGTAATTGATCTAAAGAGATGAGGTTTACTATTTTAAATGAGGTTAATACATTTTTTAGATGAGGAACCCACCGTCTTAAATTAATCATAAGATGTGTTTTTCTTTATACACTTCATCAGTATGTGAACAAAAATTACTTGTCGATTTTACACTTAAAATGACATGAGTTGATGGCCAAAAAGATGAAGTGTACCATTGCACCGCCTAGAGATAAAAAGTGGGTGACAAAAGGACACAAACTTTTTGAGTCAAGTTGTGTGTTGTTTTTAGCATCTATACACAATAAAACTTAAAATTCACTGCTATCTCTTTTACGAGTGGAGGAGAACATTTGATGATGTTGATATGATCTTTATTTGGAAACATATGAGGTTTCTTGATCACCCATTTAGCATATTGTAAATCAGTGTCACCCAACACTATATTCTTTCAAGCATAATGGGTGTCCTTTAAAAGAAACAAAAAAACAAAACACACCTTCTAACATTGAGTATACTCAATTCACTGTGAAAAGATGTTCCATAGAGGCTCTGGTATGGTGTGAGCTACACCTAATTGCCAATCTCTTATCTGATTAGCACACCATCAAATAAATTATTACTAATTTGGAAAGTGATGTATAGGTCCAAAGGTCAACTAGAGCCCACATATGTGGTTGGACAGGATTAGCCTGCTGTTGTGGGCTCCATATAAGGAGTGAATCTCAGTCGTCGATTGTGTATGTCAACTTCAACTCATGAATTGGTACAACATGCATTGCTCAACTAATTTAATAAGTCATTCATAGTTTTAAAATCTGATTGGAACTGTCAACCCTTAGGCCATGTTTGTTTGGGCGGATTGGATTAGCATTCCCATGACTAATAGTCCTAGGACTACGAATCCGTTGGATTATGTATCCTATCTTAACTAATAGTTAAGTTTAAAATAATTAGTCCGTACTTCAATTGTTTAACCAAACATCGGATTAATAATTTTATTGGACTATTAGTTCAATTCCAAGCTCATGTTCACCCAAACAAACATGACCTTAATGTATATATTTCAAATATCATGCGACCATATATGTATAATTGTTTACAAGTGATTGTCTTCTTTTGTTTTTTGGTATATATTATATGCGCTTGTCTTAAATGTGAATATGTTCACTGCGTGCAAGGATCCTTTATCCTCAAATAACTATGTTTTCCTGTCCCAATTCACTTATAATCATTGAATATGCCTTGAGATTTTTACATCTTGGAATTCTCATATGATCCAATGGTTATAAGTGAATTGGGACAGGGGGACAGGATTATTTGGAGACAGAAAATCCTTGCTCGTTCACTACATGTATACTTATTTGTATATACATATATACATACCTTTTAAAATTATATTTTTCTTAAATCTGGCTTGCATCACACTAATTAAATTATATTTTACAATTGAAATTCTTGTTAATTTCAAAATAAATAAATAAAACGTGACCTTCCCTTTGTATATTGCATGGTTAACAAGTTCATTGTCTATAATTGGTCAATAATTTTTGATACTCACACTACAACATATAAGAATTTTAGAGATCAAATTTGGTCTCTAAAAGTGAAAATTTTGTTGCAAAAAATATTTAGGGACCAATTTCCATTGCCATGAGGATAGTCACTAAAAAGTCATCCCAAAAAGTCAAAAACAAGCCTTTTAGCTACAAAATTTTGAAAATGTCACTAATAAATAGACTTTTAGGGACAAAATAATTTAGTCTCAAAATAGTTTATTTTTTGAGACAAAAAATTGGGTCCCAAAAGGATAATAATTCATCACTAATGTCTAATTTTCCTTCCTAAAAATATAATAATGACACTTTTCACAACTAAAATATTTGGTTCCTAAAAACTAATTTTGTCTCTAAATTTTGGTCTCTAAAACTTTGATTTTTTTGTCGTTTCAGAGTTTTGCTTGGAAAAAAAATGTGTAGTGGAGGTTTATTTTTAAATGTTGGACTCATTATACAAGAATTAAACTTTGATCATTTTATTTTTTGAAGAAAATTTTAAGTACCTAAAATTACTGATGAATTATAACATTATGTATATTAACAACAGTTAAGAAATAACGAAGGCCAAACGTTATATGAGTAAATAAGTTTGAAGTAGAAATTTGAATTCCTATAACATCTTATAACAAGCACATGGGTGGTCTACAATCTACATTACAAGATAAGAGATAATATAAAAAGAACATGTAAAGACACAATTCTATAGTGTGAAGTTTGTCCATTGAGCTACATTTTTACATCTTCAAACTCTTCTCTCTTTTTTTTCCATTGTAGCATCACTAAAGCAAAAATTTAGTAGGGTGGGCATATGTCGAGCCAGTCTGGATTTGGTTCAGTTCAAGTTTGTTCTCTACAACATCACAATTTGTACTATTTATGGTTCAACCCAAAAATCGAGCCAAACTAAATTGCCAAATTTGTTCACAAAAAAAAAAAAAAAAAACACAACGACAACATAATCCTGAATCCATCTGTATAGCCTAAAATTAAATAAATTTGTACCACAACGTTTTGTTTTTTAGATGGGAGTAAAACTCCACAACTTAAATGAAAACAATAATATTAATAGTTTATTTAATTTTGATATTTTCTTATATGCTCAAGGTTAAGAGCTCAATTTTCTAACTAATTCATTTGTAAATTAATTTTTTCTTTTTATATATAATAGTCAAGTTACTTATAAGTAATATGTACATGTATAAATATATTATATATAGTGCCGTTTTGGAAAAAAAAAGTAAAAAGTCACGTCTTTTATCCAAGGGGAAAAAACGAAAGTGGCCAAAAACGCAACAAAATTCATTTGGGGAGTAATAAAAATGCAAGTGTGAAATTACAAATTGGGGCCTATGATAAAAAAGTAAAAAAGTGAATTTCTTATGTTAGGTAAGGATATTTTGGTCATTTTAATTTGATTTGATACCATAAACAAATATTAAACCAAAAAGTCAAAAGTCAACTTTTTACCAACTTTCCAAATCATTTTCAAAAAAACTAAAAAGCTTAGTAAAAAGTCAAAAGCCAACTTTTTATCAACTTCCCAAAATACTCCATAATTTGTGGTCCAAGCCGGACCGGACCATGCTTCAGGCATTATACTTAAGCTCACCTCAAATTATAAATAGATCTAAAAATATTGTCCATTATGGCTCTTTAAACCTAAAATATAATCGCAAACATTAAAAATATGAACGAGTTAGGTAGACCTCTAGACTCCTATGTCCACCCCAAAATAGTAACAATAGGGTTTGATGTCGAAAAATTGTACATAAACAAAATGCACAAAAAACTCTCAGAAGCGGTGGCCACCCTTCCCATGTTAGTTCTTTTCCATTTGATGGCTTGACATGAGTTGGTTCTCACTTTTCACTCCTCCCATGTTTCAACATCATATAAAAAGTACATCCCTTTATGGGTTTCTCATTCGATTCCAAAGCAAAACCCTATTCGAAACTGACTCTTTGCCGACCTAAATGCTTTAGGTTGTTGCTCGTAGCATTTCAATCAACCATTAAGTAAACCAATGAAATGAATTTATGGGGCCAAAGTCAGCTATCATTTTGCCCTAAATGGCCATGGCAAGTGGTCCTTTCTTTGCCCAAGAATCAATAACTTGCTCCCTGTAAGATATGTAATTGTCCCATTTGTCACTCAACAATGTTACGAACACAAAAAAATTACGAAAGAAAAGGTGCAAAGAAGGAGAGAAAAAAAAAAAAGGGCTCAAATTAATTTAAATGTAATTCACCCTAAATGCTTTAGGTTGTTGCTCGTAGCATTTCAATCAACCATTAAGTAAACCAATGAAATGAATTTATGGGGCCAAAGTCAGCTATCATTTTGCCCTAAATGGCCATGGCAAGTGGTCCTTTCTTTGCCCAAGAATCGATGACTTGCTCCCTGCGAGATATGTAATTGTCCCATTTGTCGCTCAACAATGTTACGAACACAACAAAATTACGAAAGAAAAGGTGCAAAGAAGGAGAAAAAAAAAAAAAAGGGCTCAAATTAATTTAAATGTAATTCACATCATATCAAATTTGAATGTATCATATACATTTGCAACTTTTTACTGAGTAATTATTCAGTAATTATTCAGTAATATTCTCAACGAATAATGCATTGAGAAATTATATGAGTAAAACATATTGATCTGCTTTTATTAGGTAATTAAAAGATAAAAGATGATTTACTTAATATATTTTACAATTTCTCATTTTTAAAAAATATCATAATAAGTAATGTCACCTAATTCACTGAATATACCTAACAATTTTTCTTTGCTCAATGGTAGATGTTCTCTCTCTCTAAATGGGCAAAAAGAGGCCCCTCCCCTTCTCCATTCCAATTGACCCAAATTGGGCCCCTCCAATTTGGTCGTTGGTTGGACTGATGTTTGATGAAATGTCTATTGCATAATTTGCCCCCCACCCCAAAATACCCTGAATGAACGACACGTGGCCTCTCGTAATTATTTTATTTTTATATTTTTAAACTTTCCTCTGCATCTCAATGCACAATGAGTCATGATAGAGACCTCCTCTAATCACCACCCCCACAACCCCTCCACAGACACGTGGCGGGTGGTGATTGGAGGAGCAGGAAAAAAAGAAAAAAGAAAAAGAAAATGTAACCAATGAGAGAGAGAGGGGGTTAAAGAGGGTGGGGGAAAAAGGGAGCATGAGACATTTTTGATGCAGAATATATGAAAACAGTGTCTTTCCATACAAGGATAAAATTGTGTAATAATGTATATTTGACACTTTACAAATCTTGCAGTATCGGGAGTCTCATGCACTAAAATTGTATGTTTTTATGTCAGCACACACTGTCCTTAATGAGTAAACAATTGAAAATACTTGAGTTCTAGGAAAGAAATTTACAGTACAACTAAGTAGAATCATGGGATTAAACTTTAAAACAAGATTTGGGCGATGGAAATCACCAAAGCGGTGATGGCTTGATTGAACTTCAAGGCATTAAGAAACCATTAAAAAAAGATAGTTTATTAACGATCCAATGATCTTGATTGATTCCTTCGCCATTAGAATTGCAAGTTGGTTGTGCTTATTTATTTATTATTTTCTACAATATATTGCCCTTTGTAATTAACCAGTAAAAAATCCTTTGAAAGCCTTTTTTTTGGTATAAAAATTATGTTTGTAGATCGTTTTTTTAAATTTTTTTCATGAGGTGGTTTTTACCTTCCAAGTAAACTAGAGTTATGTTTCTTAGGTTCTCTCTGTTTCTTTCATCTTGAAGAACTATACATGGAATTCTATTCCTTAGAAAATCAAGTGACAATGATACTGTTAAAAACTAAAGCCACCTTGATGTGTCTTTTATTTTGGGGTTAGTTATACTTTTTATCCCAATAATTTGATCTAAATTTCACTTTAATCCTTATAGTTTTATATTTAACAATTTGATACCTACACTTTAAGTCTAGCTTCAATGTAGTCATTCTATCCAAATTTGAGATTAAATTTAATAATTTTTAAACACCGTCAATTTTCTAAAGTGACAAAAAAAAAATTAACAGAGCCTGATAAGGGTTATTCTCAAAAGGATCTATCACCTCTCCCTGTTAAAATGATTTGATCCACCCATTTTACAGTTGCACTTATGCCAATGCTTAAGCAAATAGGGGTAATGTATATTCAAAGTGTTCTCTGTGTTTGCAGGGCTAATAAACTTACAATGTAACGATCAAATTGTTTAATTTGAAACTATGAGGATTAAAATGAAATTTAAATCAAACTACATGAATGACAAGTGCAATTAACTATTTGTTTTATATTTCAATCTCCCATCAGATGGCCAAAAAGATGAAGTGTTACCACCCATCTTTTTGCCCCACCTTTTTATATGGGGAGCTACAAACACACCCTCCCTCTCTTTACATATATAGAAACTAGCAAATGCATAAAAAAAATTTTAAGTGCATAGAATCTAATCATAGAACCGAACTACACCCTATATCCTAAGCGCACAAAATTCGATTATAAAATCGGATACAACTGTTTCACATGGATAAAATCTAATTTTGTAATCGAATTCTGTGCACTAAGAATTTTTCAAACACAGGTCATTCCATAATAAAAACAGTAAAAAAAAACAAAGGAAAATACTTCAATGGTTACAATTAAAAAGGAAATTTCATATGCATCTAGTACTTACAAGTTACAACTTAAAAAAGGAAACCAAACTTCCATTTGAAGGGAGTAGTCAAACTTCATACTGAGGTCATTTTCCAGCGTTAATTTACAAAAAAAAAAAATTCCCTTCAAATCAAAAATATCATATTTTTCTTTTTTAAGTTAGCCTTTTTTGCATTGCAACATCTCCATCTACTACACTTTTCTAAGAAGCAAAATCCATTTTCACCTAGAAATTTCAAATGTTTGAGGGTAACCAAGCCGCTCTATCTCCCAGCTCAACTTCGAAGCAACTCGTTCATGGCGAGGAACATACTCCTATAATAACAAAAAGGTAAAATATAAATAACGATATCTGATTTTTCAACTAACATCTTCATTAGTAGAAGCAAATATATCAGAAAATAATCATTCTGAAGAAGCAAACACAATGACACTTCCTATAATATGCATTATTCATTGCTATAAAAATGAGATTCATTTTTTATCTGAAAATCAAGAATCTGTATTTAAATGCAACGAAAATCGTATTCATATGGTTCCAAATATCCAAGGGAAATTGGAGAGTTGGTCAGATTTTGGTAGAAAAGAAAAGGGATACTTCACTTGCCAACAATTTCCAAGGCCAATAAACTATTATGCAAAACTTTAGTCATTTTAATGCCGAATAAGTATTTAACTATTTGATGCAATTGTCAAAACACAACAAGAATACGCCTGCTAATTTGCAGTAGATATGAGAATTTAACAGAGAAAAGCATATGTGGAGATGAAGATTTTCCAATAGATTATAACCTCTAGTTTCTTGACTAATTCCCTTGCTGTTGGAGCAGATACAATGATGTGCCGGGCATTTGGACTTATGAAACCTTCTTCCACGGCTTTGTCAATAAATGACAGTAGTGAATTATAGTATCCATCCACATTCAGCAATCCCACCTGCAAAAATGCCAAAAAAGAAGGCAGAATCTCAAATTGCAGCGATCACCAATGAAGGCAGAATCTCAAATTGCAGACAAAAGTATTACCGGTTTATCATGTATGCCTAGTTGAGCCCATGTTATCACTTCAAGTAGCTCCTCAAGAGTCCCATAACCACCTGCATGTAATATAACATCAGTTTTCTTAATCCCGGGATTATTAACAGTTTATTTATTAAGAGCTCAAAAATAATTGCCTTCTTTTTTTATAATTTGTTTTCCAAACACAATATAGAAAATTGAGAACTTGACCTTACACATCCTTAGATAGCCCAAGAAAATTTGGTCAGTCTGAGGTTATTGGTCAAATTATTAACTTTGCCGTTGCTTAAACTACAATTGCAAGACTATCAGAGAATCTAAGGGCAAAGGCATCTAACAAACTAACACTGCAAGCATAAATCTTTTGTAGCGTTGAGCGAACACAATCACTTGAGCATAAAATGGTTTTACAAACATGAATTTACTGACTGTTCAATCATTTGATGGTTAGACCAGAATTACTCTGTAACTAAGAATGATTACAGTCTATTACATTCCATTTGGTGGTCATCATGGTCTCATGGCATTGAAGATGGTTAGGTGACCAGTTGGCCACAGCCTTTTTACATTTTCCAAAACTTGGTATTTATTGACCCCATAACCTTCTGGCAACCTAATCAGGTCATAATGTCTCTCAAACTACTATGTAACATAATTTCATTATTTATTCATTTTTTATGTTTTGCCTCGTGGGAGTGGGACACAATACATACCCATACATTTTTCCATGAGTGTCCAAAATGTTTTGCTAACAACACTACATTTATTTTGGCCGGGGCCCACGCTCTCCAACAAGATAAAGATAGTATTGCATATGCATTATGAACCCCCTTTTGTGATTTTTTCTTATTACACTGGTCTCTCTTGAGATTTGAAAAGAATACAACCATCTCACCAATTTTAAAATAATTACACTAATTTCCCTTTTATAAAGCTAAATGAATCAGAGTCAATGCAAAGAAAAATCATTGGTTAGTCCAAGGGCGCCACGTGACCATACCCCTTACCAATCATAATTCACAATGTCCCCTTATGTTTCTCAATCACCCAACACAATTTCGTGAGTCCCACTCCCTCCACCAATCACAACACTGTTGGGGCATCACGTGGTGTTGCCCCAAGACCAACCAATAACTTCTCCAATGCAAGTAGTGTGAAAACACAGAAAAACAAAATAAAATATACATTTCAATCTAAAAGATGACATCATTGTTCCATCTATATGACTAAGAATTACTAATGAAAATGGGCTAAGCATTATGTGAATGAAAGCCTTAGGCAAGCTCAATGTAATAAACAATGAACTACTTGTGGGCTTACTATATATTCTCCAACCTCGGGGGAAGTTAGTGTAATTAACTCTTTTTATTTGGATAGGTAGAATTACTCTTGGGGAGTTAGGAGGGGCTGGTTGAGTTGCAACCTATCAATAGTAAAATTACTGGTTTACCCCAACAGTTTTTTTCCCCATCTTCACAGTTCAACCACATTAAAGGACTGAACACAACAGGATAGGATGAAGACTAGAAGGGTTGAACACGACTCCTTGTTGGGTGCAGAACCCTGGTGCTATTTGGCAAAAACTACTTGATCAAAGTGTAACTTTGCATCTCCTCCTGACTTCTTTATCCTTAATATGGTAAAGGAAAGTTTTTGTCATCAGAGGCTATTAAAGGAAAAAGGGTCATACAGAGGAGTAAACAACAGAAGTACGTTATTCAGGATCAGAAGCTCTAATTTTCAGTGTAAGATGTTGATGGGTCAACAAAGCAGGGTTTGAAAGGATGCCCTCTAATGATGTGCCTTGGGGTTTGTGAGGAAAAGTTCAGAGCTTGTGATCATTTAGGCTTCACACAGTTCCTTTCACAGCATTACCAACAGGTCCAATACCATAGATAGTAGTCTTTTTTTGGGGACTGTTATAATGCCTCTCATTTTCATTTTTCATGTGTTTTTCTCTCTCACAAACTTGTATCAAACAAGTAGACAGCAGTTTCTTGAGGAACAAGGTAAGCCAAAAGGCCTATGTTTGACTTAGGGCTTGTATTTTTTTAATTTTTTTTTTGAACAGGACTCGGGACTTGTTTGGTTCAGCTTATTGGAGTTACATATAATTTTATTTAATTTTTTTGAAAATATGTGCACATATATTTACTTATAGTTTATGAGGTATAAATAGTTCAGATAAACTAAAAAAAAAAATTTGATTAGTTGAAAGCTGAATAAAGGGGGAATTTAGTTTTTACTTTTTAATTATCAGTTTTCTTAAAATTAAAAAAAGTAACACCAAACATCTCCTAAAGGACTTCCACTTACTTTTTTTCATTTTATAGTATATATATGCTTTCTTAAACGAAGAGACAAACATAGAATTAAACACGAATTAGGTGGCTTTTAGCAACTCTAGAAAGAACCAAAACAGGAGAGATATGGTCAAAATCTTTTATGCTAGAATTAGAAAAATAAAAGAATCTGAAGGCCTTTGGCTTGTGTTGATTTGCTTTAGAATTTTAGTGCAAAAAGTCAGAATATTTTTTCTACTAACCAGGTAAGGCAATAAAAGCATCTGAGTGCTTAGCCATCTCTGCTTTCCTTTGATGCATATCTGCAACTGCCTTCACTTCCCCTACTGTCTCACCAGTCAACTGCAAATGGGTACCAAAAACCCAGAAAGCAATGTTAAAAAAACTGTAATCTTTTTAGTGAGAGAGAGAAGAGAGAAGAGAGAGGAGAGAGAAAAAGACTGCAAATTTGTATTGATTGTTGTGCACTTGTGCAGTGAAGCAATGATGAGGCTTTCAGGAATGGTGCACTTAATCCAAATCCATGAGTCAGCATTTCCAGAGCCAATAGTAGACCACCATATGGATGTGTGGTATTATATATATGTATAAATATAAAGAATTTGAATCTTACATAAAAAGCCAAGAAGAAAAAACACAATGAGGAAATGCTCATAGCTATGTATCACAAAAGGTAAAATAAGAAAAAACATTTGAAGCCCAAAAATATATATAAAAGGGTGAAGTACTTGGACAATACTATCTAATATGGTGGTGTGAATGTCAAAAATATCCCAAGAACCAAAAGGAAAAACAATATTACAAAGTAAAAAAGATTAACTTTAAACAAAACTCATGAGCAATATATTAATGCAAAAGGAAAAGAAAGTAGCTTAGACAAAAAGAAAGAAAAAGAAAAGGTTTGAAAAGAAAGGAAGCAAGATAAGAAATAACAATAGAACTACGCAAATTAGTGGAAAAAAGAAAAATAAAAGTAGATTAGTGGTGGTTTCTTTGGTCAATAATTTTGTCTTCAAATTTTTTAGTCTCAATATTAAGATTTTAAACGTCAACTAGTACGTATCATATTGTCCTTGTTATTCATTAATATTGGTCATATTGTCTAATATTGACTGTATCGCTAATACGAATATATATCCCAATACTTTTATTTAAAATCACACCGAATACACTCTCAACCGCTAAATCATGTAATAAACTCGAGTCACAAATTTAAAGTATGCATTATAATAAGAGAGTAGAAAGATTTGGGATCAGAAGATTTGAAGCCATTTTTCTTTAATCAATTTTAATTAAAATAAGAAAAGGTCTAAGACTTTTTTGGGATGTATCAGATATACCTCTCGAGGCATGAGCGTCTTGGGAATAACTCTGCAAGAGAGACAATAACATGACAAAATAAAAATTAATTGTAATAGGGACCAAAACCAGTAACAACTACAGACCCAACTCATTGATCTTGCTACTTAAAATGTATTTCTTTATTGCTATTTTTAATTTTGTTTTGAGATTTTTGAGATCAAAATTGAAGTGGAAGAGAAGGAAGCTCACCCAATGACATGCCTACCACCATCATGAACAGCGTGTGAAACCAAACCCATTAAGCCTATACTTCCACCTCCATAAACCAGATCAATGTTCCTTGAAACCTTCAAGAGGCCAAGTCAAATCAGCCCAAACAGTGTGTATAAGCAAATCTTTTGGAAGAAAATAGTTTTTTTAGAGATCAAACATGGATATATGATAAACCCATTTGAAATAAAACTATACCCTAATGGGGCAGATTAAACCCTCTCAAGTTTGCACAAATGTAAAAAAGAGAGAAAGAGGTACACAGTGAGAGAGAGGAGAGAGAGAGAGAGAGAGCGCTCTGTTTAGAAACAGAGCTGAAAACATTGATTATTTCTAAATGAAAAAAGACCTATGAACCAACTTACAAACAGATTTACATGATTTCAAGAGAAACCTACATCAAATCCAATAGAGAAAAAGCGTGAGAAACACATTTCAAACAAAACCCAAGAGCCAAAACAACATTTGTCAACAACCCAAGTGAAGAAAGGTCCCAAAAAGAGAACACCATGAAACCCCCATAGAAGAAACAGAGGCATTAATGGCATGAAAGCAATAATATACCAATTCCTTGCCAAGCTCAATAGCAGCATCTTGGTAGCTACTTTTCTTCCCCTGGCTACTCCCACAGAAGACACAAACCCTCTTGAACTTGGATTGCTTCATTTCACTCTCTCTGTCCATTCTTCTTCTTCTTCTCTCTCTCTGTCTCTCTCTCTCTCTCTCTATATATATATATATATTTGTCTCTATCTTCTGCACGTTTTGTTGGTTAGAAGAAATTACAATTGCCTTAGAAAAAGGAAGAATCTGCCTCTCTCTCTCTCTCTCTCTCTCTCTCTCTCTTCCTGTTCTGTGTATTGCTCTTGGTACATATGCCTATATATGCTATAGCTATGCATATAAAAAGTCACTAAAATTTTTGGAGTCTTTGCTTAACCACTCCTTGCTTGGTGCGTCCTCACCATTGAGCGTTTGTAGACCTTATCGCACATCAGTACCTTGGCACGCTTGTATCCCTATCACGTGAGAGCCGAAAACACTGGCACCCACACAACCCTTTTAGGGCTTGTTTGCTTTCAAAAGTGGATTGAATATGATGGTTAGTATAAGAATTGTTGGTAAAAGAAATTATTAGCGAGTAAATTTAAAAAAATTATATATTTTATGATTATAGTAAGAATTTATATTTGTTTTGCCATTCTATGATGGGGTTAGTTATATGAAATTTCATAAATAGCCTTAATATTTTATATATAGAAAAAATTGTTGAAAAATTCAATCTAAAGAAGGTATAAGGCATGGGTTTGGGATGGTTGCTATGCGGGGTATAGCAGCCACTGCAGTGCAGCTAAATGGGCCTATTTTGGGGCACAATTCAATAATCTGAATCGTTTACATTTTAGAATACATCAAGTAGAATATGCTTGCAAACAATCAAGTTAATCAAATATCGTTTACCCATTCATTCACTCACATTTGTATTTGCAAAAATAAATAATAATTATGATTTAAAGTGTTAAAATGAATACAAATGTAAGTGGATGAATGGGTAAACGATATCCGATTAATTTGATTTTTAGAAGACATGTTTTACTTGATGTTTTCTAAAATATGAACGGTTCAGATTATCGAAATGGACCCCCACATAGCAGCCACCCCAAACCCATAAAGCATTAAGTCCCATGAATATTTTTTCTTGATAAGAAATACACTCTCTATAAAATATTATGGTAAGAAATACATTTTATTATTTTTGAAAACATTTTATTTCTAATTTTTCCCTTTAACCTATCTGCTTAATTTTTTTTATCTGTTCAATTTGTCTCTATCTATTAGATTATTTTCTATCTGTTCAAATCATTTTCCTATCTATTCATTTTTATTCTGCTCAATTTTATATTTTATCTGTTGAAGGTCTAATCTGTTGATTTTTTTTTTTAGTAGTTCAATTTTTTTATCTGTTCAATTTTTTTTTATTTGTTAAAATAACAATTTAATAGATAAATGTAGAAAGAGATCTAGAAATGGGGCTTAGAGAAGCCGCTGTAAGGAGAAGTCGGTAGGGCGAATTGGAAATTGTGATTGAGCTCGTGGAATCCATGGATGGAAGAGTTTTGAATCTAAAAACCCTAGTTTGTGTGTGAATATTGAAACCTTTTATTCCTCCTCTAACTTTAACCCTAACCTTAACCGTAAGACTAACCTTAATCTCTCCCCAATTGTAACCTCCAAACTTGAACTCGCCAACACCGACAACAGCAGCACTAGCATAGATAACGACGAGGATGTCGGAGACACGCAGATCGAAATTTGCGTCATTCAAGTTCCAGATGATATGGATTAAGCCCAACAACAGACAACACATAAAAAGAAGGGGGTGCACAAAGATAGAGGAAGAACGTAATCACAACAGCAGTACTAATAGTAGTAGTAGTAATGGTTTTTTGGATACCAGAAAATTGAAGAGATCGGTATGGCTGATGAAGTGTCCACTGGTGGTAACAAAGTCATGGCAATCTCAATCTCACCCTCATTTCGCCGCCTCCGTCGATTCTCAACCTATCGCCAAGGTTGTCATCTCTGTTGATGCCCTTCGCTTAGACAATTTTTCTTCACTCCAAGTAATTCCTTTTTATTTATCTCCTTCAAGGCCTCACGATCGATCTTGTCAAGGTTCTTGGTCTTGATGAAGATGTTTGATTCATCGTCAATGAGGGTTTGGTTATAAAGGATCTTGGTGAGGAGGGTTTGGTTGCCCTAGATGCGATCTGGACTCGATTCAAAGGTACTGGGTGATTTGAATACTAGATCCGGAAGTAAGGACTCTAGATTGACTTCGATCTGACCATCGGTGACGCTGCTGACGGCGGTAAGAGAAGCGACAAAGGGAAGAAAAAAAGAGAGATAGCGGGAGAGAAAAAGAGATATAGAGAGAGAAAGAGATGATGATGAGAGAGTAGGGTTTGGAGAAATAAGGGGTTGAGAAGAGAGAAGGGTGTATATGTATATAGATAGTTTGGTCATTTTACCTAAGCATGTCCTTATGGACAAAATATTTTTGAGTCTGGACCTTTGGACAAAGAAAATCCAAATTTAGACCTTTGGATAGAAAGCTTTTATATATATTTTAATTTTAAAAATTATATTTTATAAACATATGTTTTGTTGGTACTATATTATTTTATTATATTTTAATATTAAAAATTAATTTTATATTAAATTATTAATATTAATAAATTTAGCAATAAATACAAGGGTAAAATAGTCAATTTCCTATAGTCCTAAGGGATTCATTTTTTAAACTATTCCTCTCTTTCAAGGCCTTTCATAGTTAAGGGACAACAAATCCGGTGGTTCATATTGAAAACAAATATGACAATTGTTATCTCCTTCTCACTGTCAATCTAATCCCGACACCTATCTTTAAAAATAAGTAGGCCTTTTAACTCTAGGGTTTCGCTGGTTTCAAGTCCATTATAAAATTTTCTTATATATTAATAAAAAATTTTAAAACAATATTTATCAATTTCTGTATTTCGAAAAAAATTTCTCTCGTAAAAGGCATATTTAGTTTTAGCAAAGCAAAGCAAGGCCTCCTGTCCATGACCGCAAGCATCCAATACTTTGTGCCATGTAGGAAGAGGTAATGGCAAGTGTTACATGTGTCCTTTTTCTTATTGATTGCCGTTCACATATAAGTCCACATGTGACTATATCTATATGCACCTCATTTTTTACCCTCTATTACTCAATATGTCAATAGATATTCTCCACCATTTTCTCTCTATCAAACTCTTTTTACATTCTTCTACATTTCAAGTTCATCTTCTTTGATAGTTAGGAAAGGCTCATTTTTGTATATTTTTTCTCTCATAAATGATCTCATGCACATAGTTGTTACCTTTTCTTTCTTTCTTTCCTTTTTAATTGCTAAAATTAATTATTAGTTGTTAGATTAACTAATAGACATATGTGATACTTTACGTCTCTCTCTTCAACTCTTTTTATCCTTCACCAGATCATACTTTCTTGGTTGACAAAAACTTCTCAAAACAAATAAGATCTCCAATGGACAAATTAAATACTTCAAAACAAGAATCAAATTAATTGTGACACAATATATTAGGTTTAGTTCTATCGTCTCTTTTAAAACTACCACATTAACGTATCTATATATGCTATTTGAAACATACTTCTAATTATATTGAAAATCTTTTTGGATAAGCCACGACAACTTATCATCATATTAAACATTCTTCAAATGCAAAAAGATTAGACATTAATTCAGTAACTAAAAATGGACATGTGAAATGTGTACATGATCTATTTTCTTGTTCCAAGTACTCTTTTTTATTACAGTTTTAAAATAATTAAATTTCCAAAGTTTTGTCACATAGTATATATGTGACAGAGTAATACTATAATGATTATCTATTTCTATGATATGATGTGCTAATTTAATAATTGTTGGCATTACATTAAAATTATACATGAATGGTGAGACACATTACACTAATATTGTATAGAGAAATACGATAATAAGTTCAAAATAAAATAAAAATGTGATATTGTATGTGACATGGGTGTTGGTCAAATTCACCCCCTAATAGAGTACACACATACAAAGACACTGTATGGGCATATATGATAAAATCCAGAATTAAAGCATTGTACAGTTTATGTATATAAATGACTGAATAAACATGTAGGCAATGGCCAATCACCTTGTACCCTCATCAACCCTCCTTCACCAGACATACTTGTTGTATGCACAGGAAACATTTCATTTTTATTCCACAAGCCATTCCCTTCCCCCCATGTCCCCCACACTTCACCAAACATGATGTCCCCAACACCATCCATCCCCCTACTAATTGCATTGGCTCTTCTCCTCCCATCACAATTTTCTTTTCCCACAAACACCTCATTCACAATTTTTTTTTCTTTTCTTTTCTAATTTGATATATTTGTTTATCATTAATGTCAAAGTGATCTACTTGGATACCAAGTTGACATAATTTGATATGATCTTTTACATGACAGTAATTACATTAACCTGTCTGTGAAATAGACATACGTATTGAGGCTCATCCATAAAAGGCACCACATCAGATTAGGTGCAATTTTGCTATTGTTGTCCAAAATTCTAGTGTGTCCAACTGATGGAGTGGCCCCATGTCCAAGAGGACACGTATTTGTGGGCCACATAAAGAATATTGAAGAAGTCCAATATTTTTTGTATCTCAAATAACATGATATTTTTAATGTGACCAACAAAATACTTGACTTCTTATGATTAAATATAACGCATCAATCAAAAGTGATCACATTTCGAACGTCCACACAAATATAGTAACCAATGTAGTCGGCCCTAGCTCGCACTAGGGGCAGGTATACAAAGGTATGCTCTACCACATTGATACACATCACATGCCTCCCCCTCATTCTTGTATCCAATCTCACAATTAAAAATGATGTTTTTTGATTGGTTAAAATTATAGGATTTAATGTGTGAAATTAAGGATTTTGATTTGTTATGAATACTACTAAAATTGAGTGATCTTAGTTGTATACATAGAAAAAAAAAAATACCATTGATAACAATAGTATTAAGGAAAGCTTTCAAAAGATAAAAATTTTAAGTGTCAATTATAGTAGAACTTGAACATAGCTCAAGTGATTATACCCAAGTTTTTGAAGCCAGTTTGGGGTTTGAGCTTTAAGACAAGTATCAAATGTTCAATTGTACTAACTTAACTTGCTAACCTTTAAACCTTTTGTAATGAAAATTTAAAATTTTATGCTTAACATTGGCTCAACAAATTACATCTTATTGTTATTGATTATGAGAAGAAAAATTCTGAGAATGTAATTAATAGGTGCCCTTAATTAATTTATTGACTCTATCACTACTGGCATTACTCTCTTTTTATATATTATTACCTTTTTTTTTCTTCTTATTTATTTATTTTTTTTAATGAGGCCCCAGTTTGTTAGCTTCTTAGTGTAATTATGGGCTTCAGCATATAAGAAAGATAAATATTTGCCTTTATGTCCAATTTTATTATCGATTTCTATGTTTCTAAACGTCTTATGTTATATTACAACTTATTATTTAATTAATTGGGGGATTGAGCCATTTAATTATCATTAATTGATTGTACATGTGTGCCTTATGCATGCTTGCATGCGCATTGATAGTTTGTGTTTGTTATTTGTCATTTGTGTTTGCCATATGATTAATCCTTAGGCCCCGTTTGTTTTGGGAGATAGAATGGAAGGGATTAATAGTGAGGGGATTGATAGTGAGGAATTGTTAAATTATTTTTATATAAAATAATAAAACAAATAAAAAAATATAAAAAATTAAAAATTATATTTTAAAAAAAAATTTCCCGTATATAAAAAATAAAAAAGATAAAAAATTTTTTAATCCCCTCACTATTTTTCTAATACCATCTCTACCTCCTCCTTACCAATCCCCTCTCCAAGGGTATTAGTAATACCAAGAGACTAATAGTCCCAAGGCCTTCTCCCAAAACAAACAAGACTATTACTAATACCTTGGTATTAGCAATCCTAATACCCTCTCTTTCTCCCAAAACAAACGGGGCCTTAGAGTGTTTGCATTTCATTGCCTAATTTGTGAATAAATTAACTTCTAACAAGGAGTTAATATGCTGACCAAGATGAAAACAATCATGCCTCTAACAAACACTGGCAAGAAGACAACTCAAATATCGGACCCTCACGTGTCGACGCATGCGTTCTCCGGTGAAACAACGAATTCGGTGCAAACTGTGCCAAGGAACTTGACTAAGAGAATATTCTCTTGACGACTTGTTCCTCGTATCGGAATAAGGAGAATATAAATATATGGGACTCAAATGAGATATTAGATGGGTTTGCATATGATTATTGTACTATGTTTGGTTGGTTAGAATATGATAAACAATGAATTAAGATTTAAAAGAATATTTTAAGTTTTTGTATGAAATTGTAAAAATATTCTAGAGGGGAATTAGTTATACAAAAAATTGAATGAAAAAAAAGAAGTCATCACACAATTTTGAGGATTAATAATTATGTTGAACATCTAATACCGCAATTTGGCTAATCAAATGTGGTACATGGGGAATTAGGGACTCACATTTTTTAAAAAATCTCAATTCCTAATTTTGGCAAACAAATGGGGCAAATGGGTATTTTAGGTTGATATACTATTATGTTAGGAATAGGTGATATCTTATCAGAATCGGTGAAATACAAAATCACATAAAGAAAATAAGCGCACAATAAAGATATGCCACATCAATAAAAAAAACACAAAATTTACATTTATTTATTTATTTTTATTTTTTTTTTATCAGCTACACAAAGTTTACATTATTCACCTTAGATTAGAATTACGTCTACAATTATTTTGGCTTTCAATATGACTAGAAATGTTACAAGATATCATAAAACTAGTTGTCTCTCTCAACCATAAGTGCATAAAAAAGTTATGAGCAACATATCCAAAATACAAAATTATCAAAATCAATAATCGAGTAATTAATGTCCACTAATTATTAAGATTCATACCATCCAACATATTATGAATTGGATATGAGTTTTTTTTTTTTTTTTTTTTTCTATACATTAATCGTCCATCATTTAAATTACACTTACGCCGTGCTTTATTTTGAACTACAGTAGTCATAGTCTCTGTGAATATTAGACCATTCACTTATGTCATGGCCAAGGATAGTAATCAACAATGATTCATCCCCCCTTTTCCTTCCGCCCCCTTTGACCCCCCCTCTCTCTCATTGGTTACTTTTTCTTTTTCTTTTTCTTTTTTTTCCTGCTCCTCCAATCACCACCCGCCACGTGGTAAAGGGGGTGAGGGGGTGACCTCTAAAAGGGGATCCCAAGCATTATTCAAATTTTTAAAAAGAAAGTATCAATTCTAGTATCAATTTCTATTAGTTTAAAAAGTGAAAATAAGATGAAATATATATATATATATAGAGCATAGTTTTTGTATTCATATTTAGTTATAAAAAATAACATCTATAAAATAATCTATTTATTAAAGTGAAGAATCTTGAATTGTTGTGCTTGACATTAGTTCATATCATTAAAAATGTCTATGATAGAATTGATATTAAAATTTTATACAATGTCTTTCTCAATAGATGTGATTAAGTAATTAGTTAATACCTTATTCGATTTTTTAGAAATATGGACTTGTAATTAACAATAGTTATGACAAAATATATATATTTTTTTAATATTATATTTTGATCTTATGTTTTATATATAGAGAGTGACAATCACTTCAAATTTTTCTAAAAAACGAAAAATGTAAATAGATAAATTTTTAAGATATGTAAATAATTATAACTAATACTAACTATTATAATAAATAGTGCTTTTAAAATTGCAAGGGATGATCACCCCCTTGTCCCCATTGGATCAAATAACCAAGCTTGGAAATTGTAAACCAAAAAATGATGACTTCAAGGGTGGTGATTTTTTGTAATGCGATTTTTCTGATGGGAGTCTGGGTGGCAATAATAGGTGGAGGCGTGGAGGCCACCTTCTGTTTCTTCAATATTTTAATAGCAACCAATGGGTGGAGGTTTTGGTTGAGGGTGAAAGGGATGACTAGTGGTTTCTGACTACTGGTTTCTAGCTACATAGTCTCGAATGGTTTAAATAAATATAATTTTTAATTTTTTATAAAAAAAATTAGAGAAGTGATATGACCTAAATAAATATATTTATCTAAACAAGTGTTGTAATGCCCCCAAATTAATTAAATTAAAACATTACTCATAGCATGATTAATCTAAAATCTTACTGTACCAAACAATAACATTAATCCCGAGAGACCTCTTTTCCATTCAACTACATATCAAATATTATAAATTCCCAAGTTCTTGTCTTAGTTATAACAACATTAATATAGTTCAAGAAGCTAAAAGACAAAAATAATAATATCTTAATGGCGTATAAATATTAGGATAATGCTAGGGACACCAAATTTTCTACCAAACAAATGACCAAATGTCTCACATGGGTGTGGGGTCCGCAATTTTGTGGACCCCACACCCATGTGAGACATTTGGTCATTTATTTGGTAGAAAATTTGGGACCTCTAACATTTTCCTAAATATTAAGGCAAGTCTCTTGTTACAACAAAATGGACACGCCGTCCCAAAACACATATGCTTGGACCTTTCACATTTATCTATGAGCCTTCGTGCCCCAACAAAACAAAAGAGTCCTCATCATTCTCATAGGGATGGTTGTACATTACCGGTTCCTGAAATTGTTAGATATGAGTGAGTTAGATGCCCAGTAAAAATTCATTTAACAAAGTATCTAGTTATTTAAAAATTCATATGGCATTATCACAACCAAACATATTTGATTCAACTCATAGTATTAATTTAAAAAAGAATACATTAATTCATACCTTCCACAATTTCACAATTCAACACCAGGGGATAAATACTCCATGAAGTCCCCAAAAAGAGTCCTAACACATACATTTATATCCAAAATATCTCCAAATTTGCCGGTTATTAATACGGCAGGGAATGGGCACCCACAATAATCCATTTTTCTAATTTTATCGACTACAATACGGCAGAACCAGTGGACACCCAAAAATACTTTCCCACATTCGTTCGGTGATAAGCTCAAGACAAGGTAATTGGGCACCTAAACTTTCCCCCGCACGGGTACAAAAACACACAACTCTTTTAAAAAACCAACTCCATACCCAGACTCACATGCTATTTACCACCTCCTTAAACACCTTTTCCAAAATTTCCAAATAATCATACATTCTTTAGGTAAAGGGTAACGTACACCACTCAAGTAATTTAATGGAGTAATAAGGAACAATATTCATAATTCAAGAAAAATCTCAAGAGGTTCTAATTTCACAAGTCTTAATCAATACATATTCAAAATATCATAATCCGTAGCCATTAAAAGAAATCTTAAGAAAATGTAGAGAAAATTTCATTTTTGAAGCAAAACCTAATTTTGTAAACTTAAACATTAAATTATAGCATCAATGTCATAATAGCACCACATAAACATCCTCAAAATAAAGAGATACAAGATTAAAAGTTATCCTGCCTAAAAAATAAAAGTAGAGAAGATAGATCAAGAAGATTCTTTTAAAAAATTCAAAATCCAATCAGTCAAAATGTTGATATTCACTTGTTTTTCATCTTTAATGCAAGATCTATGGTGAATTCTTGGTGAAAAATAGTTAAAAGCAAGATTTGGAGGTCTAGGGTTTCGAGGATAGAGGAGAGGGAGAAAAGAGAGGAAGAAAGAATAAAAATTTTGAGTCAAAAAGTGACTTTAAAGTGCCTGACTTCGAACAGACTACTCGATCAGTCAAAACTTCACTCGAGCAGTTAAATTAAGCTCCCAGAATCTCATAATCCTGCACAGGCTGCTCGAGTCAAAAGTTCGCTTGAGCAGACTTACTTCCAACACATGTACTCAAATTTCAAATGGGTATAAACTCCCTCGTCTGAACTCCGTTTTAGGTCGTTCTTCTGTCCAAATCGAAGCCTCAGAAACAAGCTTTCCAAAAGCTCTAGCCTCACATCTAGATTCAAAGTGTGGAGAGAGAAAAAAAGTAAAAAAGTGAAAACTGCTCATGGGACAATTATCCGAATCAATATTTTTGGTTCAATTCTACTTTACTATGATATCACCCCAATCAATACTCTAAAATCAATCAAAGAGGTTTTAAGTACAATAATAAGATAGTCAAAAGAAATCCTACTAATCCAAGGAGTACGAAGTGTTACAATCTACCCACCTTAGGAAATTTCATCCTTGAAATTAGTCATTTCAAGATTTAAAGTTTGAATGAACCTAAATGAAACATATATTTGAACTAACACTCCCACCAAATTATCACAAATGACCTCTAATCAATAACTAGTTTCTGGAAAAGTCTCCCAACACAAAGGATTTCGCGTGATAAACAACAAAAAACAATTCCCACAAAAGGAGATAAGGTAACACAATGATATAAGAGGTAGAATAACTCCTAACATAATTACAATCGCCACACCAAAATCTAGTTCGAAATGTAAGTAAAGGAAACTTTTATATTTCAGTCCTACAATGGTATTCTGACAACACCCTAAATAATGTGAATAACAATTCGAAAGTAGTGTGTCTCTCTTTCAACTCATTTGCAAGAATTATCTCTACGAACCACATGAACCCATCGACTCTACGAAACAAAAGTCAAGCAAAAGGTGTCACTAATATATCCTACGGTATTCGCGTCTCAAATAGACTCAAACTCAAGGGAATAACTCTCGGTTATCTAACAACCTAAAATCTTAGAAAAATAAGCTCTCACATCACATTCACGCCCCCAAGAAACAATTAATAGTTGCTTGGCAACCAAAAAAAAATCTTTTTTTTTTTAAATGATTATCTCACACCATTTCAAAAGTCATCAACCTCCTCTCATGAGAAAGAAAATATTTTAATAAGAATTTCATCTGCCAATCATGGCCTTCAACAAAACACAACCCAACAAAACCAAAGTACCACGAACTACGTTCTTACAACACAACTAGTATTTCGTGCCCACACCTTTACTCAATTTTTTTTTTTTATACATACTTAAGAACCAAAAACACCCAAAAATAATATTTCTTGACTTTTGAAACTAAAAAAGATTATTTTTGGTAGAAAGTTTTATATATATACATATATATATGTTTTAGGTACATACAAGTGAATTGCAAAAATGAAGGGGTTTCAAAAGAAATCTATATATATATTTGAAATAACTCTCGGTTATCTAACAACCTAAAATCTTAGAAAAATAAGCTCTCACATCACATTCACACCCCCAAGATACAACTACCGGTTGCTTGGCAACCAAAAAAAAATTTTTTTTTTTTTAAATGATTATGTCACACCATTTCAAAAGTCATCAACCTCCTCTTATGAAAAAGAAAATATTCTAATAAGAATTTCATCTGCCAATCATGGCCTTCGACGAAACACAACCCAACAAAACCAAAACACCACGAACTATGTTCTTACAACACAACTAGTATTTCGTGCCCACACCTTTACTCAATTGAGTCAATTTTTTTTTTTTATTAATACTTAAGAACCAAAAACACCCAAAAATAATATTTCTTGACTATCAAAACTAAAAAAGATTATTCTTGGTAGAAAGTTTTATATATATATATATATATAAATGTTTTAGGTACATACAAGTGAATTGCAAAAGTGAAGGGTTTCAAAAGAAATCTATATATATATATTTGAAATAGTTAAGGGTTACACACATCATAAGATATGATATGCCCTTTCATGACTATTTCTATTCTACTCACTAGTTTAACCATAATAATAAATTTTCAATTTTGGCAAAAACAAGGCCATACCCAATAGCAAAACTTTGTTCTAAACTCTTTTCTCAAACATATTTCAACCAGTGACTTTCAAACATCACCCAACTAATAATCTCATCACCATGGTGATGCCACAAACCAATCACAATAATACAAGCAACAACAATTCAAAACATTAACGATAAAGTTAAATAAAACAACAAATAAGCTTTACTTATAAACTTGGGAAATCGTTTTCCCTCACAACTATCATTACAATTCATCGACCACTTATTAAAACTTTCAACTCGCAAAAACAATTTTTGCAATTACCCTATCTTGGGTATCACATGCGACCAACTAGAAACAATTATTAAGCAATTAACACGATTTACGTGAGTGACACACACACACACACACACACACACACACACCAAGCAAGCAATTCTCATCCACAAGCCTCATTTTTAGATTTGAGTCAAGTTTTGAGGTGACTCTTAGTCAACCTCTCCTGACGCCACAACAATAACTAACACACCACGTAAGGAAAAATCATTTACCTATACTTGCACAACACACTACATTCCCTGAAGTCAATGCCATAATATTAACTCCAAAGTTGAAACACAACTCCACACCACACCAATGTTATGATGTCCCACAACGTCAAACCTGAATTCAATACCTTCTATAACACGAACTTACTCAATGACAAATATTCACATTGCTAATAAATAAATTAATCTCATATTATAATAAAATCTCTCCAAATGAAATTCAATATGCATCTCTTACCAAAATAATATTACACCTTTATTACAAAATCATATTTTCAGTACTTCAATCCAATCACTACTAAAGCTGCTCCACCCCTAAAAAATAATTTCACCACAAAACACGATGGAATGAAATTAGAATGAGAAATCGACCTTTATCAAGTAAAATAAGCACCTCTTAATTTCACTTAAGCTCAAGTACACCTAACTTAAACTCGTTGACAATACTAAACTAATGCACTAACAACAAAATTCTCACCACCCTCGTAGGGAAACTATTAATTACCACAAAATCCAAACGACTCTCATTTACTGGGAGTCGAATACACAAGGATGACTAGGAATGGCAACGGGGCGGGGCGGGGCTGGGGATCACACTCCCCGTCCTCGATCCCCGATGGTAGGAATTTTCCCGTCCCCGTCCCCGGTCCCGATCCCCGACGGGGAGTCTCTCACCACCCCCACCCCCGTCCCCTAACGGGAATCGGGTTTCTCCGACCCCGTAACATGGCTAAATTTTTTTTTTTTTTAAAAAAAACAACTTCATAAGCATCCAACAGATCTGATCTGAGCACACACACTCATCAACATGTTGACAACAACAAGAACTTCATCAACAGATCTGCATAAAAAATAAAAATAAAAAATCTACCTTTTTTTTATTTATTTTTGGATGAAAGGCAGATCTGATCTGAGCTATGGAAAAAATAAAAATAAAAAATAAAATACATAACACATCATTTTCTTCATCTTGATCTTCATCAAATCTGAGCTCTGATGGATGAGGCGGTAGAAGCGACGGAATGGAGGGCGATCTAAGGGAGGCAGAGAGTTAGTGTGAGGCAGATCGGAGGGAGGGAGAGAGATCGGCGTGAGATCGGAGGAAGGGAGAGAGATCGGGGCGTGGAGCAGTGAGGTCGAAAGGAGCGTGGGAGGGAGGGAGATCGGCGTCGGACGGAGGTCGTCGTGGGAGGGAGGGAGATCAGCGCGGGACGGGGAAGCTGCTGCCAACACCATCGGTGAGATCGGAGGGAACACCATTGATCTTCAATCTACATAGGAGAGAGAGAGAGGGAGAGAGACTGAGAGGGTGATTTGAGTGAGAGAGAGCACCTAAACAAATAATATAATACATATATATATATTATAATATATATAGTAACCCTAAACAAATAATATAATATATATATATATTATAATTACTCAGCGGGGACAGTCGGGGATTAGTCGGGCCGGGGCCGGGGGCGGGGCCGGGGTTGGAGAATTGATCCCCGTCCCCGGCCTGAATCTGTTCGGGGATTAAGTTTTAAATACCATCCCCGTCCCCGTGGGGATATTTTTCAGGGAAAACCCGCTTAAATCGGGGTCGGGATCGGGGATCCCCGTCGGGCCGGTTTCAAATTGTCATTCCTAAGGATGACCACAATGACCATGCTAGATTAACACACAAGTAATCCAAAATCTCCTCACACCCATGGTGCACAAAAATCAAGACCAAGTCTCTCGGTTAACAATTAAGAAAGAATTTCTTACCTGAAAATTACAATTATTGCACTCACTGGCAACTAACTTAGCATAAGAAATTAATGAGAGGCAATTAAGAACTAAAGCCAACCTCTTACTCCCAACCACAAGACCATTACACCCCCAATCACTTAACAACCTTGTTGAGGCAATCCCACATCGCTTTGAGGGATAAACTGACTTCATCTTATAAGCATACTGGCCCTTCAACCTGTTACAACGCGTTTTTTTCTGAGGAGAAACAAAGCCGTGAAGCCGACGGGGCTCCGTGCCCACCTCGCCAAAGCGAACAATATTGTGGCAAGTACGCAAGCGCCAGGCACACACATTTGGAGCTAGAATGAGGGCTCGTCTCTTTCTCCGCTATTGCAGGCCCAATTTGCTGGGGGATTATGTTGGAGCAATCCTACATCGCCTGGGGAGACGAACCGACTTCACCTTATAAGCATACTGGTCCTTCAACCTGTTACAACGCATTTTCCCCCAAGGAGGAACAAAGCCCTAAGGCCAACGGGGCTTAGCATTCACCTTGCCAAAACGGACAATATTGTGGCAGGCACGCAGGCGATTACAATACGGCAGGACCAGTGGACACCCAAAAACACTTTTCCACATTCATTCGACGATAAGCTCAAGACAAGGTAATTTGGCACCTAAACTTTTCCTCACACGGGTACTAACAACACATAACTCTTTTCAAAAACCGACTTCCTACCCGGACTCACGTACTATTTACCACCTCCTTAAACCACCTTTCTAAGATTTCCAAGTATTCATACATTCTTTAGGTAAATGGTAATGTACACCACTCAAGTAATTTAATGAAATAATGAGGAACAATATTCATAATTCAAGAAAAATCTCAAGAGGTTCCAATTTCACAAGTCTCAATCAATACATATTCATAACATCATAATCCATAGCCATTAATAGAAATCTTAAGAAAATGTAGAGAAAATTTCATTTTTGAAGCAAAACCAAAATTTGTAAACCACGGGTACTAACAACACATAACTCTTTTCAAAAACCGACTTCCTACCCGGATTCACATACTATTTACCACCTCCTTAAACCACATTTCTAAGATTTCCAAGTATTCATACATTCTTTAGGTAAAGGGTAATGTACACCACTCAAGTAATTTAATGAAATAATGAGGAACAATATTCATAATTCAAGAAAAATCTCAAGAGGTTCCAATTTCACAAGTCTCAATCAATACATATTCATAACATCATAATCCATAGCCATTAATAGAAATCTTAAGAAAATGTAGAGAAAATTTCATTTTTGAAGCAAAACCCAAATTTGTAAACTCAAACATTAAATTATAACATCAATGTCATAATAACAGCACATAAAAATCCTCAAAATAAAGAAATACAAGATTAAAAGTAATCTTACCTCAAAGATAAAAGTAGAGAAGTTAGATCAAGAAGATTCCTTCGAAAAATCCAATCGGTCAAAATGTTGATCTTCACTTGTTTTCCATCTTTAATACAAGATCTATGGTGGATTCTTGATATAAAAAAAATTAAAAAATAAATAAAAAATAAAAGATGAAATCAAGGTTTGGGTATGGAGGAGAGAGAGAAGATAGAAAGAAAGAATCAAAAGTTTAGGTCAAAAAGTGACTTTAAAGTGCCTGACTTCGAACAAACTACTCAAGCGGTCAAAGCTTGGCTCGAGCGATTAAATTAAGCTCCCAGAATCTCAGAATCCCACACAGACCGCTCAAGCGGTCAAAAGTTTGCTCGAGCGAACTTATTTCCAACATAGGTACTCAAATTTCAAATGGACATAACTCTCTCGTCCGGACGCTGTTTTAGGTCATTCTTGTGTCCAAATCGAAGCCCCAAAAACAAGATTTCCAATGGTTCTAGCCTCACATTCAGATTCAAAGTGTGGAGAGAGAAAAGGGTAAAATAGTGAAAACTGCTCATGAGACAATTATTTGAATCAATGATTTTGGTTCAATTCTACTTTACCATTATGATATCACCCTAATCAATATTCTAAAATCAATCAAAGAGGTTTCAAGTATAATAATAAGAGAGTCAAAAGAAATCTTACCAGTCCAAGGAATACGAACAAGTGCACTTATTTAATTTATGCCAAATAGTATCTATCGCTGCAAATAAATTGAATCAAGCTAAGTTGAATCTTGTAGGACTTGAGTTTAGTTCGTTTTGTTTTTCAAGTTTAAAATTCAACTTGAGCTTGGCTCATTAGTTAATTTTTAATTTAAGTTTGGCTCGGCTAATTAAGTTCAAACTTAGCTTAAAACTGGATAATTAAATTTATTTTTGTTATTACGACTGTAGTCCTTGTGTTTAGTCTTTGTATCATTTGATTCCTACAATTTTAATTGACTCAATTTTGATATTGAATTTATGACTTTATCTTAATTTGATCGAATCAATTACAATTCTTAGTATTTTTTATAAAAAATATGAACATAAGTAGCATGTGTCATATTTTTAAGGGCAAAATTATAAATTTACTCAACTCAGTGAGTTAATCTCAACCAATTCCGTAATAATTTTTCATCAAAAACACTATCGGCACAAAATCGACATAAAATCTGAAATTAATGATCAAATTTTAGCCAATTAAAAGTATAGGGACAAAAATGAAACGATGAGCAAAATGTAAGGACCACTGGTATAATTTATCCTAAATAATATATTTATTTTATTATTTAAATAAAAACAAACTAATTCAAGTTCGAACTTGACTCGTTTATTAAATGAGTCTAAAAGTCTTGCTCGAACTCGTTTCTTTACTTAACGAATAGTGTCTTAAATGAGTCAAACTTAGTCGAACTTAACTCGCAAATAGTTCAATTCATTTGCAATCATAATAAGCCATAGAGGAGGAAGATGAAGATTCTGTTTGTATTAATGAATTGAAAATGAAAGAATTGGGTATTATTTATTTTAAATTTAGATTTAATAGTTTAGATATGAATAGTTTTATCATCATGAATAGGTGTACAACAACAATACATATTCAGTAAAGTAGTCAAAAAATGTATATATATATATATATATATATATCCATAGACTATTATCATTCTTGGCATGATTCGCTTCTCATCAATTTTAAATCTTCACATTACAACACACTTTCGGAAAAAATATTTGTATGCCAATATGGTATAATGTGGTACTATCTTTCACCAACCGCAAATGTATATAACTTCTATTATTTTCTAAATACTCAACATAAATATAGTAGATTATACTGTCAAAATCAATCATAATAATAAATTTTTGAGGAAAAAAACATAATAGACAGCATTATTTCACTCGTTAAAAAATAAAATAAAATAAAATAAGAGAAATAAATAAATAAAAATAAAAATAAAAAAGAAAAGAAACCAGATAGCATTATTTTACAAGTTTAACTTCAATTTGTTAAAATTAAAAACACACAAAAACAAAAAGATTAGACCAGTCTAGTTCACGTTAAGATCCTTTAGAGTAATAAGCCTACATTGATCTCTTACAGTGTAAGACAAGCAGTTGACACGTGGCCCACTCACCAAACCAATGGCAGGGATTATTTTTTTTTTGGTACATCGGAATATAAAAGCAAGAGCAGGAACTACGCCCTGTTTCCCTCCTCAGAGAGGTACACAATATCCACAACTAGCAGATGTCGGATTTCTGCTGGTGGGGTATTAACAATTAGAAGGTCAGTTGGTTGATTTTCGCCTGGTTTCGCCAAAGCATCAGCACAAGTGTTGGCTTCCCTCTGGATGTGCTGAAATGAGCAATCATAGCCTCTCATGATAATGCGTGCATCCTCCACAATGCCTCTGAAAAGGCAACTCTCGCCTAGGTCTTCACTCAACAATTGCATTACTTGCTCCGCATATGTTTCTATGATTAGTTGGTTCATACCTCGCTGGAGTACAATTGTGAGTCCCTTGTAGACAGCCTAAAGTTCCGCTTCAAGACTGGTGCTGATCTCGAGTCTCCCATAATAGTCGTTAATCCATGTTCCTGTCTCGTCCCGGAATTGACCACCAAAACCTCCACCTTCTCCATTCTGTCGAGTGCTACCATCTGTATTGAGCTTAATTTTTCCTACACTTGGACAAGACCACACAGTTAGACTATTAGATTTGAGAGGAGTTGTGATGTCTAAATTGAAAGCTTGAAAATTTTCCTTAGAATAGTCAGATATAGTTTTCACACTCTCATAAATGTTTGTAGATTTATTTTCAAAAACCATTTTGTTTCGGGTTTTCCAAATAGTCCAGATTGTGATAAGGAACAACGGAGGATGCTTGTTATTCTTTTTCACATTTCGAATAATCTGTGTGTTCCAAGGTAAGTGAAGCATATAAGAGTACCAATCCCTGCTGAATATTTGACACCAAACCTACATGGCTTTTGGACAAAGTCATAACAAATGATCTATGTCCTCCACACTCTCACAGCAAGGGCATTTCGAATTTGTTGCAAGACCTCTCAAATTCCTCAAATGGTTAGTTAGAATTTTTTTCATGGAGGACAAGCCACACAAAGCTCTTAAGCTTTTGAGGGGCCTTAAGTTTCCATATCCAACCCCAATCTCTTTCTTAATTTCGGTGATCAACAAGTAAGTCATATGCACTGGATGTAGAGAACTCTCTATTAGGGGATTTAACCCATCTGGGAGTGTCCTCATCACCTCTAGTTCAGGGAGGTTGCATTTTCAAAATTTCCCCCACCAGAGGTGAAAAACCTAAGTGATTCGTGATTAGATCAAGAATGAATTATACCAATTCCCAAACAATTAAAACTGACAATCTAAATTATCAAGCACGTACGAATGTGATTTAGATTGTTGTTTCCGAAACAATAAATCGACACCAACGATTTTTACGTGGAAAAAATCACAATTGGAGCACCTCCAATTGTGATCAAAAAACCACGAGCAAAACGCCACAAATCAATCCACTACTGAAAAAAGAAAGATTACAAAGATACCAAACAAATTACCCAAACGCTTCCAATTTGTCTTCAAATCTTCTGTATATCTTTCACCGCAACCTTTGTCTCAGAATTGTCAAACTCCTTTGATTACTTTGTGCTTGAATCTTCGCATTCCATTAAAGAAGAATACTCTCAAAGAAGATCAAACAAACTCCTTGATGTGTGCTTATAACAACATGAGTTCAAACTCAATCAAACATCAAGGAAAACCAGAAAAATACCCCCCAAAGAAAACCCTAAAACCATTAAAGAAGATCTAGAAAACGTAACCCTAGATTTAGAGCAACTTGAGGTTTTATAGAGGCTGAGATCGTGAGGTCTACTCGAGTGTGGGAATGGACGCTCGAGCAGGGACTCTATATCGCGTGTTCCAAACTAGGGTTCACGCTTGAGCATAAGATCCCACAGTCGAGCGTAAAAACACACCACTCAGTATATTTTGTAAACGAGCAAAATACTGTGATGGTGGAATCTCCGCTCGAGTGCCACTTGCCCTGCTTGAACGGGAAAACCAAAAACATAAGAAAATTAAAACTCAATTAAACCCAAGTTTGTCCACGGATTTTGACAACAAGTAGGGTCCTAACAAGAGGCAAGGGTAACAAGTTGTGCATAAGATTTAAATCCCATTCACCATATTCCTCAAGCCACAGTGAAATTTTCTGAGTTTGGGAAGTGGTTGGTGGATATGTTCAAGTCTGTTTCAAAGACCCTATTCCCACACCACCAATCTTTCCAAACCCTCATTTTGGACCTTCTGCCAAGGTTCCATCTCACCCCCTTAACAAGGAGCTCTCAGGTATTTAAAATGCCTTTCCAAGTATGAGATATATTCTTGCCTTGCCTTATGGATAAAAAAGGTTGCTGCCCCAAGTATTTTTGTTTAAGCACATCCACCCATAAACAATTTTCCTCTTTTAGCACTTTCCATCCCAATTTGGACAGAATGGCTAGATTTTGGTCTCTAGCCTTTCGAATCCCAAGTCTAATATCTTTTTTCATCTTGCAAACCTGATTCCAATTCATAAGGTGCACTTTCCTCTTTTCAGAGGTATCACCCTAAAGAAAGTTTCGGTTAATTTTGTCAGTCTCATCACAAACTTTCCTCGGGATCTCCATAGTGTGTGTGGCATGAGCTAGCATAGCACTAGTAACTGATTGAATCAAAGTTGTCCTCCCTGCCAAGGATAGCATTCCAGTTTTCCATCTAGCAAGCTTGTTTTTAAGTTTTCCCAAGATATGATTAAATTTATTTTTGCTCACTCTAGTATGAAGCAAAGGTATCCCAAGGTATTTCTCCAAATTTTGAGTTAAAAGGAATACCACTCATGTTACTCAAATTTCTAGCTCATTGTCTTTTATTGTTAGAAGACACAAACATATGGGATTTTTGTAAATTAACCTTCAGCCCAGAGATAACACTAAACTCATCCAATGGCTGGGATTTAAACTCACCAAAACGACATCATTTTGGTGAGTAAATTGAAAAAAACAAAACAAAACAAAATCAAAGTATGTGTGTGTGTGTGTGTGTGTGCGCGCGCGTGAGAGAGAGAGAAAGAGAGAGAGAGAGAGAGAGAGAGAGAACAAACTTTTCACTCAGTTCCTAGGAGGAGAGTCAGAGAGAGAGAGAGAAAAGAAGGGCCGAGAAAATGAGAGAAAATGAGGACGTCGCCAACATGGCTCCGCTGTTGCCGCAAAGATCTTGAAGACTTTCTATCGCTACTTTCATCTTCGATCTCTTCCACCGCCGCCACTCCAATGCACCACAAATCCGTCGATGAGCTGAACCCTAGTCACACCGTCGTGTTTGATCTCCTTCGCCAATCTCCATGTCCGATCTCCATGAACTCAGTAAATATGGGGTCTGTAAATATACATATATATATATATGTATGGGGTCTGTAAATATATATGTATATATGCATATAAAGATACATATTTGTATAGGTTTGTGTTGATTATGCAAAGAATAAAAGAGCACTTGAAGAAACTGAAGGATGCTTGTGTTGATTTAATCTTCTTTTTTATTTATTTAGATCTCACATATCAAAATCCATTTTCATTTGATTCAATCTGTAAATATGCATATATATGTATATATGTATGGGGTTTGTATATATATATATATATATTGCATATAGAGATACATATTCGTATAGGTTTGTGTTGATTGTGCAGAGAATGCAAGAGCACTTGAAGAAACTGAAGGATGCTTGGGTTGATTCAATCTTTTTTTTATATATATATTTATTTAGATCTCCATTTTCATTTGATTCAAAATTTCACTTGCCTCTGTTTCTCTCTTCTTGTCTCTCTCTCTTTCTCTATCTCACTTTGTTTTTGTTTTTGTTTTTTTTTTTTTCAATTTACTCACCAAAACGACATCATTTTGGTGAGTTTAAATCTCAGCCCTTAGCTTGGTGAATGGGCCACGTATCAACTGCTTGTCTTACACTGTAGCAGATCAGTGTAGGCTTATTACTCTAGAGGATCTTAACGCGTCTAGTTCGTCATATTGGGCCCACAATACGGTCCATATTGATTATTCAATTTTTTATTTTTTATTTTTTTAATGTAAATTATTTATAAAAAAAAACAAAAAAAAAACCATAATAGCTGGCATTATTATACAAGTTTATATTCAGTGGGGAACTTACCAATAAGTCTTATACACAAAGTTTCAAATTCATTTAATCCCAAAATAAAACACTTGCACCAATTAGTCCTATATATTTTTAATTGTTACCAAAAAATTTTTTATTTTTTATTTTAATTTATAAACGCTGCTACATCCCACTACCATTGGACTTCCGTCAGGCGGTCACTGAAGACTCACCAAAATGTTCAACATCACTGGAAAGTTGTCGGAATATCGCCGGAAGTTCACCAGAGTATTCTAAACGTCAATAGAAGTTGTCGGAATGTTCAGAATCTTCACTGGACGTTAAGAATATCGTTGGAGACTCACCGGAATGTCCAAAATATTGCTAGGGGAAAAAAAGAATAAATGGAGAAATTATAGTGAAAAAATTAAAAAAAAAATGTGCTAAATATTGATAAACTAAATGAAGAAAAAAATGAAACGACAAAATACAGCAACAATAGGAGAAAACATATATTATTTTTCAATTTTTGTAAGGTTTAAGTAAATAATCTCCAATATTGATCAAGCTGAAAAATAAGTTTTGAAACTGTAAATTGTTATAGTTTCAAAGCAAAAAGTCTATTAAGCATTTATCCTTATTAATCAAACTGAAAAATATGTTCTGAAATTGTAAAATTTTACAATTCTAAAGAATGTTATTAAACTGCAAAATTTTACAATTTTAAACCATGATTCATTCTAGCACTAAAAAAATTGAAACAGCAAAATTTTACAATTTTAACCGCCTGTAACTAACATTCGAAAACAACTTGTTCAAAATTTGAAAATTTTCTCCATTAAAACAGGAAAAGAGAAGTGTATAGTAGAGAAAATATAGAAAAATTAAGAGATCGAATGTAGGGGTGGGCAACGGTTTATCCGAACCGCTCAACCCACCTGAACCGCATATAAATGGGCAGTTTCGCAAATATAATGCGAGCGGATGTGGTTTGAAATATGACAAATTTGCGGGTTGCGAGCGGGTCGCAGGTTAAACCTACAACCCGCAAAAACCGCCCGCACTTTAATTATTATTATTATTATTATTTTTATATACCAACTTTGCAACTTTAACGGGAGCACCATTATATTCCCTATGACACTAGGATTTTTATTTTAAGTGTTTCTCAACTTTCTTAATGCCGTAGAATTATCAAGTCCTAAACTTGGTTTCTTATATGATTTTCATTGGCGACTCATTTGTTTTTTCCTAATAAAATTTTCCTTCTGTTGGTCGATGAAGCTTCTAGTCTGATTATTGATTACTGAACTGACAATTCTAATTGAGTACAACCTTTAATGCATTGATATACATTTTTTAATGCATTGATATACATTTTTTTTATGGCAAAAATGCTAGCGTAGGGTCTCTTTGTTTTGGGTACTTTCTTTTAATGCATTGATATTCAATTTTTATTTATAAACTAATCAGAAAATTGTTGTCAAATGATCACAAATATATAAAATAAATCTGATGCCTAAATTCAATGGGGAACAAAAACTCAAAAATTAATTTTTAAAGAAAAAAGTATAAACCGCAAACCGCCCACACATCTGTAAACCCTATCCGCACAAACCGCAAACCGCACTGCAGGCGGTTATGAGTTGACTTTTTCCCAAACAGCATAGATGCGGGCGTGTCAAAACCGAACTGCAAACCTCACAAAACCGATCCGCGAGCACCCCTAATCGAATGAGAGAGGCAGATATAGAGAGAGGATTATGTTCCGGCAACTATTTTTTGCTTAGATCTAGCTGGATCTGATGTAAATCTACTCAGATCTGATGTACATCTACATCAAATCTAAGTAAATCTACTCATCTTCACTGTCGGTGAGGGTAAAGTATGGAGTCAGTAGTCAGTGGTTGCCGGTGAATCCCAATCGATGGTAGTCATCAGTCACCGGTGACTATATATTAGAAAGAAAAAGAGAAGGAACAAGACATGGTTACCCATCAACGATCGCTGGAAATCAGAAAGAGAAAGAGGCGAAGAAGAACAAAGACAGAGAAAGAAAAAAACGTTAAAGGACTTTTGAGTATAAATAAAATGTTGTGGGACTAAATAGGCCACACTTTTTTCAAAGAGGACTTCTTGGTATTTTGCCCATATTTGGTTTATTAAAAAAATTTAAACCAGTCCAGTTCGTCATATTGGCCCATAACACGATCCATATTAGGAGTGTAATAATGGCCCGCGACCCGGGAGGAGCCCGGCCCATTTAAGCCCGTTTGGACCCAAGCTTGGGCCCAACCCGAGCCCTTGGGCCTGGGCCATCATTTTGAAGCTCGGCCCGTGGCCCAGCTCATCGGCCCGTTTAAGGCCCACTCAAGGCTAGACCCGAGACCCAGTGTCTTTTTTAATGGAAAATAATAAAATTTTGATAGAAAAAATTTAAAAAGACAAAAAAAAATGGACAGGCCGACCCACCAGTCTACCCAAGGCCCGAATACCCCTAGGTTTGAGCCTAATTTTTTGGCCCACTGGCCGACCCGGCTCGGCCTGAATTTTGGTAGGAGCTTGACATGGGCCAAGTCGACCCAGATTTACACCCCTAGTCCATATTCATTATTGGATTTGTTTATTGTTTTTAATTCTTTATTAGCAACAGGCCGACCCACCAGTCCACCCAAGGCCCGAATACCCCTAGGTTTGAGCCTAATTTTTTGGCCCACGGGCCGACCCGGCTCGGCCTGAATTTTGGTAGGAGCTTGACATGGGCCAAGTCGACCCAGATTTACCCCCTAGTCCATATTCGTTATTGGATTTGTTTATTGTTTTTAATTCTTTATTAGCAAGTGATCTGTGATGGAAATTTATTTTTTAAATAGAAAATTAATTTTGAATCTTAATATTTTATGTATAAAAAATTTTAATAATTGAAAGTTAAATACAAATAGATTTGTTAATGCCTAATAAAAATTATTGTCACTATGTGTAATTCTAAGTAAAATAGGCTTATAAAAATAATTTCTTTCACACATTTTTTTTTTCTCAACCTGAAATCAAATCATCATTTGTGTTAATGAAATTTTCCAAAAGTCATGAATTCCACTTGTATCAAAATATTTTGTTCTAAAAAAAAAAAACAACGAAAAATTCTATAATATACAAATTATGACTTGGTTATAATTCATGATATATTATTTTAGTTATTAATCAAAAGTCTTTGCTAATTTCTCATATTTTTGGTTATATCTAGAGTGGTTCATCGGATTTTTAATTATGTTTCAAGTGGTGTTTGATTATGATCTACTATAATATTTCTACATCATAATATTTAAGTATTTTATTATACGAAAAAATGCTTAAGATTGGTTGACACAACTGTAGGATTTATACTTATATTAGTAAGATCGTAAGAGTTATTCACATTGATGCATAAAAAATTATAAATTCAAATCATAAACAGTTCCTTAAAAGGAATCAGGTACAAAATTTATATAATCTTAATCATTTCAGTTCTTAAAGGAGTTCGGATTAATTATGTGACACATCATAATAACAGTAAAAAATTTATTCCAGCCAAATTATTTTTGCATATCTTTTTTAGTAGAGCTCATGAAGGTACATTATCAGTAATGCTATAAATTCAAAATTTTTATTTAAAAATTATTTAAGAAACATAAATACTTGCCTTAAATATATACAATCATTTTCGATGAATCATTATTCTTTAATAATACTCCACACTATTTATCATTTGACATTTGTCAATTTATCTTCTAAAAACTTAACCAAAAAAAAGTATTGAGTTCCATTATTTTAATCAATCAATGTCAAATTAGACGCTACACGTGTATGTAAATCACTTTTAGAAATATGATATCTAACATAAAATCACAATGGAATTAATTTTAATTAATATAATAATATTTTATACTATAATATGTATTACAAAAAAATAATATTAATTTAAATTTAAATTATTTATTTTAATAATCTTAACCTTATCATTCTATAAAATTATTGCTTAAATACTTATATATTATAAATTTAGTTAAATTAATTGTTTGTTTTGATAATTTTAGTACTATTGTACTATAAAAGTATAATTATCATATAATGATTTTATATGATATATAGTAAATTATAAGATAGTAAAATAAACATTTACTTTTTGAATGCTATAGCTTTATTCAATGCTTATATTTGGTTTAGTATTTTTCTACTGGGCTGTGGCTCACCCTTTATGGGAACATCATTTTCAGGTCCAGGTGATAAGCTACCTCCAAGGACTTAGCTTGGAAGGATTTGGATTTGGAAGACTATTTTCAGTTGTTTGCTTTTATTTGTTAGTACATGTAAACATTCAAGCCTAGGGCTTTATTTGTATTTGAGTTAGAACTCATATTTTTGTGTCCAAGTGTTGGCTTGGAAAGATGTAAGCCCATAGGGCATTTAATTTGATATTACATGTAATGTTTTCATTTAGTAATACTCTGATGAATGAGATAATGAATTGTTTTCTTTTAATATTGCATGTCAATGATATATATATATATATAATGGGTTTATTTTGAGGGCGTGACAACGGCAAAATTAAATACACAATAAAAAAATATATGAAAAATAAGTATTTCTCAAATAGAGTTCATATAAAATTAATTATTATAATTGAAATTGTGTTTATGTATAATTTTATATGTAAATGGAAAATGCATGATTATGTGGATTTTTTAGAGAAAAAAAAAGTAAGTCTTTAGAATTTGTCACCTAAATAAAGAAAAACACTACACATAATTAAGAAAATACTACGTATATATATATATATATATATATATGATGGGTAAATTGTTTATGAAAAGAAATCATATTAATCCAACGTTGGAGAAACATCACAAATTTGTGTTACTGTATTTGAAAGATAGAAACCACAAACAACTATAGAAATAATTGAAACAATTCCGATTGGTAGGTTGAAATGAGAATTGCTCGAATGGCCCGACACCAAAACAACGTGGTTTTGGTTTTTTCTTTTTTTCACGTATTTCTGAAGAGGAAGAAGAAAAAGAAAAAGAAAAAGAAAAAGAAGAAAAGAAGAAGAAGAAGGAGCTGGGTTTCATCAACATCAACAACATCATCATCAACAATTTTTTTTTTTTCCCCTTCATCTTCAGCTTTTGAAATCAGAGTTTGCAACAACATCATTACCATCATCATCATCAACAACAATTTTTTTTTTTCTTCCTTCATCTTCAAATTTTGAAATCAGAGTTTGTTGATCATCATCATCTCTAGATCAAGATCATCATCATCTTCAACATCATCATCATCTCCAGATCAACATCATCTTCATCATCATCATCAACAAAAAAAAAAAAAAATTCCCATCAACAAAAAAAAAAAAAAATTCTCCTTCATCCCTAGATCCATATCTACTGGAAAGGGGGGAAAAAAAAGAGTAGAGAAAACAGAGAGGTGATACCCACCAGAGTCGATCTTTCTTCTCTTCCTCGCCATCACCGCCATCGCCTCTTCTCTCTTCCTCTTCCCTTCTCTCTTCTCTCTTCTCTCTCTCTCTCCCCTCGTCTCTTCCCTGTATTTGAAAGCAAGAGAAAGAAAAGAAAAAAAAATATCCAAAACGACGTCGTTTTGGGTATTCGAGCCAATAATTTCGAACAACAAAGTATTATCGTAAATGAAAACAGAAAACATTATGGAATGAAAAAACCAACACTATTTGAATGAAACAAAAATGAAAATAGAACTATTTATATCAAACAGAAATAGAAAAATCAAAAATTGTAAATTTATAAAACTTAAAGATTGATCAAGGATAATGTTATAACCAACTAGGCTTAGTCTAATTGGCCACCATTCCTTCCTTAGAGTTTAGTCCCAAGAAAGTTATGAGTTCAATTTCCCTTAGGGGAGTTAAATTAAGGGTGTGCAAGCACTTATATGCTTTGCCAAGGATGGGGAGATTTCCTTCCGTAGGTGCTAATCTATCAACTAACAACTAACATTTGCCGATCAAAAAAAAAAAATGTTAAAACACTATGTCATAAGAGATAATTTATCTATCGCACTGGTGTTTACGATCGTGTTGGATGTCTGTTTCCTAAGATACAAATATCTAAATCACACAAAAACAATTATCTATTGCACTGCGTTTGAATTCTCTATCTCCAAATGACTCAAACGAATGTTACAAATATGCAATAATTGAATGAAAACCAAATGAGGGATACACGGTATTTATTGAAGAATTCGTGACTGTTAGAACAATTTTGGTGAGGAGATGCTTTTGAACAAACACAACTTGATCAGAAGGAAAAAGAAAAAAGAAAAAACCTAAATTAGTTTTCCCACAAAAATAATATAAATGGACCACCTAATCTCAAATCGGAGGAAGGACTATAGAATCACTACATTGGTTTCAATTGTGGGACAAAACACAAAACTTGGTAAAACATTCTTTGACCAATATTCAATGAGAGATCTTTGGAATTAATTTTCTATTTAGTATTTTAATTTTGTATTTACTACTTAATAATTTTGAACAAATTAATATATGTTGTTCATCTACAAAGAGGTGAATACCTTATAATGTAAACCCGCCTAAATAAATGTTTGAGACCCACCTTAATTTTGATTCAAATAGGCTAAAACCCTAGCAATCAAGGCTATTTTTTAACATTCAATATTCATACAGAACTGTAAAACAAAATTCAATAATTACAACTACATGAAATATAAAATCATTTTGGCATGACAATGATTTTTTTTAATGCTATTTTACTGACTCTTTTGATTTAAATTAAATGCATATATGTACGATAGATAATTATATATAAATTTTCATTTTTATTTAAATATCATTTTTCAATGTAAAAGCTTCTAATGTTACAAGAACCAAATTCCGAAAGTATCAAAAATAGAAGAAAAGAAATCCATTTTGTTAGAATTATGTTCTAAATAAGTGCACTTTTTGAATTTTTATTAGAAAATAGAGATGAAATATTAATTGATATGACCCAAATAAGTGTACTTATGCAAAAAAGTGCACTTATATAATTTAATCCAAACAAGGCTGAAATCATCATTAAAACTAGTGTAAATTACACTGATATTTATTTAAAAATAAATATAAATATTATAAATATCAATAATTAAAATTATAAATTATTTTATTTATTTATAAATCAGTGTGTTTGGTTTGAGTTTTTTAAATTAAATTTTTTGAAAATTGAATTTTTTGGTTTTCGTTTTTTTTTTAGTAAATATTTTTAAAATTTTAAATATTTTTTTTACTCTTTTAGATGCACCTTAATTAGATGTATCTAAAAAGTAAAAAAAATTGTGAAAAAATATTTTTAAAAATTAATAAATACATAAAAATACAAAAAAAAATGTACTGAATTCTCGTTTTTTTTTTGTATTTTTGGTATTTAGTGAATTTTTTTCACAATTTTTTTACTTTTTAAGTATATTTATGTTAGGTATGTCTAAAAAATAAAAAAAAAATTACTTAAAATATTAAAAAAATTAAACAAAAAAAAATAAAACTCGAAAAATAAAAAAATAAAATTTTCTGAAAAATGTTTTTAAAAAAAAAAGAACCAAGCAAATTGATATAATTTTTACTGTCGCCACTAATAAGTTATTCCCCTTAAAACTTCCTTATTGTGAAATGCACTAGGCACTATCATATATATCTATTGATTATTACATTTCCACGTGATCTTGCCCCCTAACAATGACATAACCTGTCACATTACCCAATTGTGTTTCTTCAATATTTAGAGGTTTTTTTATTTTTTTTTGTTCAATCTTTCATCTTCCATGGTCTCAGAAAGTTGGAACATTACAAGGTGATTACATGTCTCCCTTAAAATAAAGCAAAAGTTCTCATAGTGTCCCAAATATGAAACAAACAACAATAATGTGCTATTTCATTACCTTTGCGGCGCCACTATGTGTGCCTCTCTTGAGTTCATTTGGAAGAATTGGTTAGGTTTTTCTGACGTATTATAACTCTTATTTTGATAATTTCAATTAGGGCAAATTACAAACACTCCCCTCGAAGTTTGATAAAAATACAGATTCTCCCCTGAGGTTTGAGAAATTACAAATTGTCCCCTGAGGGTCAAATTTTCATAACAAATTAGGAGAAATTAGGGGGCAATCTGCATGAAAATAAAAATCTCAGGAGGGCAATTTGTTATGAAAATATAAACCTCAGGGGACGGGATGTAATTTCTCAAACCTCAGGGGGGAATTTGTATTTTTACCAAACCTCGAGGGGGTGTTTGTAATTTGCCCTTTGAATTATTTATTTTTTAAAATTTTAATAGATTTCATTTATACAATGAATTAGATCGATTAATAATCATAAATTTATCATTTTATAGTTTTTTTTTTTTAAATACACAATAAGTGTAATTTAAAAATAAAATAATATATTTTTTTAGACAAACACAATAAAATAAAATAAAAATACAATTATTTAATCAATTTGATTTTTTTATAAATAATATACATGGATGATATTATAAAATGAATGACTGAATTATGAAAATAAAACCCATTATAAACCCCACATATTCAAACAATTTTCTCAAATTTAAATTTGTTTTTAAGAGAAACAAAAATATCCTAACTTTCGAGATAACCTTTCTGTCCTCTTAAAATTTGCTTAGGACCAGTAGGGAATAGGACAAGGGGTAGTGGGGTGCCTCTTGTGGCGGTGGATATCAGACTTATCTCAATGATTTAGATTATTTATGACGCGTAGAAGTTCACAAAGGCCATGAATTATTATAGACAATTTAAGCTTATCACTTGAAGTTCAATATATAACTCAGTTGGTGGCATTTAGATACATGGTAGGTGAAGGACGAGTCACATCAGTAAACAAAAATCTGTAAAGTTATTGCCACTGCATATCACCATTAATGCAGCACATCACAGCATTTGTTACGACAATACCTCCCCGTCGGAATAGGACCCCCTTACCCTGAACAAGGTAACCTATAGCATAGACTTTCGGCGAGGAGGGCAGGTGGAAAGGGACAGCAAAATGATTATCAAAAGATATAAGCAAACGTTGAAGACAAGTAGAAGGTTAAGCTTTTTATCTCTAATCTCTCCCTCTATACTTTACTTCTCTTCCTAACTTGCTCGTCGGAGGATTCCCTGGGGGACTACCCCGTTCCCCGTGGAACTTGTTTGCAGGTTATCCGGTGGGCTTGATTATTTAGACTTGGGCTTGAGGAGCTTGGACCAGTTCGCTCCACTCACTGGGATAAACTGTATCAGCAATTTATATTATAAAATTCGTTAAATAGATTGTTTATAAAAAAATAGGTCAATTGGACATTTATAACTGTATAACAATAATATTACATTTAGTTTTAAAAAATAAACGATAAACATAATTTTGACAATATATTATTTATTTTTTAGGCCTTCATCATGTGTTTATAAATGTTTGATTAACTTGATTTTTATCATAAATATTATGCTTCACGAATCCTTTAATATAAACAATTTGAATCATTAGAATAGACCTGATATAAACCCCTATAAAGGACGCCCAACAACTTGTGCTTTTAACTATAGGTTTCGTTTGCTATTAGCTTTTTAGATTAAATTAGTCAGAAAATGATAAAATAAGTTAAAAATTAATAATACAAAATGTTACATTTAAATTACAATCATTTTATTTTTTCACTAGCAAAAATTAAAAAATCAACACAAACGATGTTTTTAACCGGAACTTAAATAACCAAAAAAAATCATATTAGTGTCCCCATTCCCTAAGCAATAAGGGGGATTTTACGAAGGCAGGGGCAGAGCAGATTGAGGGTGGCACAGCAACCCTGCTATGAGGATCTTTAGAAGTATTTAAAGATAAGCTTTGTTGATAATTTGAATAGTTTATATTATAAGATTTGTTTAGTATATTATTTATATAACAAACCAAGTTAATCAGACATCGGTAACCCCATGATCAAGTCCTAATTGCTTTCAAAAAAATTATTAAAATTATGTTAACAATTTATTTTTTAAAAAACAAATGTGCTTTTATTATGAGGTTACAGATGTCCAATTTACTTGATTTTTTTCATGAATGATCTACTCGACAAACCTTATAATATGAACGGTTCGGATTATCAAAAAAAGACTCAAAACATGCTCTCAATAAATTTCACAGGCCTTGTAGCATAGCAAAAATCCCAACTCTGAAGTAGAGGAGCATTATAAAGTGGTTCACTTGAGACATTCATAGCATGTAAACTTTATTGTGCTTAGTAGATTTGATCTCCTCCATTTCATAAACTTAAACACTTTTGAATTAATATATCGTGTATTCAGAGTAATTGTTTTGTTTTCAGTTTTGTCACTGAAACCATTTGACTTCTGTTATGGACTACGTGGGTGATTATTCAATAGTTCAAGTGATATTTTATAGTATTATAATTATGAAAAATGCTTCGGATTTTTAGTGGGGATGCTGGGGTCGGCTGTGATTGGCCCAAAAAAATTGTTTTTTTTTTTCTTTTTTTTTTCTTTTCAGCCAACGAAAGGCTGACACATCACTGGGGGTGCCACTGGGGGTCACCCCCACTAGGGGGTCGGAAGTATTGCCCTATAATTATTAAAAAATATAAAATATTAATTATTTATATTGAATAATTAAGAAATATAAGAGAACATAATAAATGATAATTAGTGAGAGAGTATGATATGATATTCGGGTAACTATTATATAATTTTTCATCCACTACATTCATTTTAAGTACAGTCCATACTGCACCTTATTAAAATTTGCACCAAGATCAAATTTTGAAAATGCAAATATATATATTCTGTCGGCGACAATTTCCTAAGTAGTTTTTTTTGGATCCATAGGTGCCGTTTGGTAACACTTTTTTGATTTGTTTTTATTTTTTTGCATTTTATTTTTATATATTTCTAGTTGCGTTTTATGCTTTTTCCCTTTCGGCTAAGCAATTAAAAAATATATATTAAAGCAATTGAAGTTTAAAAAGGAAAATTTTCATATCATTTCATTGCTTAAAAATTGATTATAAATAAATAATAAAATTTATAAATATTAATAATTAAAATTATAAAAAAATTCACTAATATGTAACATTTTTTTTCAAATTACCAAACTACCAATAGATCCTAATAGTTGGATTTAATTCACATGAAGTCCTATTGAAAATAAGTCTTGGTAAAATTGTCGCTAAAAATAATTTTTTTGTAACAATTTTTTATATGTCGCTAAAAATTGACAATTAATGACTTTTTTTATCATGATTTTTATAAATTGTCGCTAAAATTTACAATTAGTGACTTTTTTATGACAAAATTTTCTCATAAGACCTATTAGACAATGAATGTACTTATTAGGATCTCCACGTAAGTACTCTCGTATTTTCCCCTATAATGAAAGTAAAATCTGATTCTATGAACCATAGATAGAACAAGGCTTATCAGCTTGTGGATAGGAGTCCAAAGACACCTTTTTCATTATTAATAATAAATAAATAAAAATAAAAAAAAATAATAATTTTTCATTTAAAATGATGAACTCATAACAACAATTATATAATTCACATCACTTGTAACGTGCATGAATGTTTCATATTTTTTTTTCAATGCAAAAAGTAGTGAGTAAAACTAGTAAAACAAACTTAGGCCTCGTTTGGCAAGAGGCTATTTTAGCCAATTAGCCAAAAAGTTACTAAATTAGCCAAAAAGCCAACAACCCATACCAAAAAGTCAAAGATTCTCTTTTCTCTCTACTTTTTGCACATCTTTTCGTAATTAGCCAAAAAGTCATCCCAAACATACAAGTTTTTTTTACCTACCTTTTTAGCCAAATAGCCAAAAAGTTATTAAATTAGCCTGTTCCCAAACGAGGCCTTAAATCCATTATAAATGGTGTGAAACATGGATTAAATTGTAGTAAAAATTTAAAATAGTCAATAATTAGTTAAAATATGATCTCGGTAATAGTCTTTTTTCTCTTCAAAATAGTAAAATTACACTTTGCATTCCTACACTTTACACAAAATTTCATTTTGATCCCTATACATAAAATCGTAACAGTAAACTCATGTACTTTTAGTCATGTGTTAATATCTCCCTTCTGTTACTCCACCAACTAAAACAACATCAAAATCACCACATATCATTCTTTATTCTTTAGAAAAATTTCTTCAATATATATTTTACTTTCAAATTTGCAACACTGACTCTCGAAAATAAATCTTCTTTCCTTTTCTATTTTTTTTAGCAATAAGGCCATTTTGGATCAAAATGTGCCAAGTATTGAATTATTTGAATGGAGATTTTGCTTATTTTTGTGGAAGTCCTGTCACGAGACATTAAATTCACCAAGTCACTATACTTATTGGAGATAAAGATTTGGAATACATGTAGTGACTCTCTAAAATAACTTCTTCTTTCCTTTTCCATTTTTCTTTTTTTCTTTTTTCTTTTTTTTTTTATAGCAATAAGGTCATTTGGGATCAAAATGTGCCAAGTATTGAATTATTTGAATGGAGATTTTGCTTATTTTTATGGGAGTCCTGTCACAAGACATTAAATTCACCAAGTCACTACGCTTACTTGAGATAAAGATTTGGAATACATGTAGTTGGTCTCGTTTGTCCCCCCAAAACACTTCGCCTATGCCCTTTTTTTCTTTTTAAACTTTGGGCTTCTTTATTTGTTTTTAAGATAAATATGTTCATTTAAATAGATAAGGGATTTTTATTTATAAGTCTTGTTATGGAAACTTATTTATTGTGAAGTCCTCTAGAATTTTTTATAGTCTCATAAGTCCTATTTAGATAGGAATATATTTTATGAGATTCTATAATATGTAAATCAGTGTTAATAGAGAACTATTGTACCCCTAATTTGTTCCCATTTTGAACGTTATATGTGTTCTCATTCCTAGTTTGTTCCCATTTTGGGAAGGTGAATTCCCACTACGACAGTGTGCAATTGTGGCATATCGGAGTATCGCTTTGATCGGGGGATTTCTTGCTTTTCAAAACTTCAACTTAAATGGATGTATTTTGTATCGTTCGAGAATTATAAACAATGTCAACAACGCAAGTGTGAAATTGTGTACTTGCCACATTTAAAGCGGGATTGGACGGGTTTGATGTCACACAATGAACTTGTCACACTCATGTTCAAACTCACAATTTTTTGCTAACGCATTTCACACTAATGTTACAGTAGGTTGGATGTAAGGCCAATGTTATGTGGCCATACATTTACATTGGGTATATTGTTGTGAACCCACCTTAGTTGATATCACGTAACGACCATGTCACCCATCTATGAGGTTAGCACATATTCACATTTAGCATAATTCGTATGGAACCAATAATTGGTCGACGATCGGAGTGTTACATTGTTTTGTGAATGGCTTGTCCTTGCCCTCGCCCATATAGATGCCACGTGTACATTGTAAACATCTAGTCCAATTGGCCAATTGGCCTTGGCCGTTAAAATGTTGGGCTAATTCGTACAATTGTTGGGCTATTTCGTAACACTTACATTGCCCAATTGGATAACACCGTTAAATTGTTGACCTTGGCTGTCCAATTGGCCAATTGGCCTCATGCAAGTGACCTCAACAGTTAAAATGTTGTCTAATTTGTATAGATGACCGTGTAGATGACCAATTGGCCTCGTCCATATAGATGTCACATTTACATTGTAAACATCTAGTCGTCGGTACAAACATTAAAATGTTTGGTCATTGCACCCCACTACTAGATGGCCGTGTAGATAACACATTCACATTGTAAGCAACTACTCGTTGATATGAATGTTACAATGTTTGGCCGTCGCATTAAAATGCTAGATGATCCCAAGGTATGGCTTACACTTTATGGCAATACGTTTACATTGAGTTCATTATTATGAACCGACCTTAGTCGACATCACGTTATGACCATGTCACACCCATATTCAGTGTGAGCACAAATTTATATTAGGTTGCTCGGTATGGAACCAAAATTTGGTCTACGATTTGAGTGCTACATTGATTCGTTGACCAATTGGCCTCATCCGTTTTGATGTCAGGTTTACATTGAAATCATCTAGTTGTTGGTACGAGAATTGAAATTTTACATTTGTATGTCGCATTCAAACAGTAGATGATTCGGATGCTTGACATCTTCAATGTGTCCAAATAGGTGTGACATTGGGATCATTGTTATGAACCCACCTTAGTTAACGTTACATATCGACCATATCACACTCATACACAATCTAAACACACATTTATGTTGGACTAATTCCTACGGCACCCAAAATTGGTCTGATCAAACACACAATGAATCTTATTAGATTGGTAGCAGATTTTGTCCCCCTAAAATGTAGCCTTACCAAGGTCTAATAACTCGAAATAATGCCAATTTCAAAATTCAAATCCCCAACCATATAGATACGATGTCAATCTATGTTAACATTGGGATTATAATATATGGCATTATTATCAATCAGCTAATTACATAGTAATATAGTGTGTAAATATGTCCACTGTTGGAAATTGGGTCAGGTATTGGACCCAGATTTGGGCTCCCATGTCGCATGACCCATGACCTATTCAAATTACCCATGTAATTTGAATTTGAATTTGAATTTGAATTTCTGATTATCCTATTTGTTAGGATAACCCACTATCTATCTACATCTATCATATCCTATTAGGAGATATGAATAGATGGTTATATATCTGATCTATATATATTATATCAGATACGTTATGTAGTGTGGTACCCATAACATTTTTCCCGAACTCTCTCCCTAACTCTCTCAGAGAACAATAAAGCCTTTGCATTGCGACTAGAGTGGATGATACTCATACTATGGTATCACTCCATTGTTGGGTGTTTTGTTCGTAGTTATGAAGCACGTGATTTACCCACAAAATTCTTTATTTCAGATTCATTCAAATAAGGTATGTCGAATATTTTTTTATCCACTGTGATATATATATATATATCCGACGTTGGTATCAAAGCCTTCATAGGGTATTTTCATGCTTATTTTTGTGCATTAAAATATGTATATAACTATTGATATATGTATACATGTGTACGGGGAAGATATAATTCTCCTCGTATAATCCTGTTGACTAACTCCGCGCTCCTCCGTACGACGTTGCTTTGTCACCTGAAAACACAAACGTGAGCTAGCCGGCGGGTGTGTACCGGAAACCTCTCCGATGCCTAAGTCAGCAAACTTGTCAAATAGACAAAGCTCAATGTATTCAGAAAGCAAAATTGTGTGTTGTGTTTTTTGTGTTACCTCCTCCAAAGTGATGTTTGTGAGCTTTTATAGGTTTCGAGTGGCACAATCCCAGTAGGGCTTCTACTCCTCCATGTAGAGTCCTTCTAGGATTCATACTCCTGTAGGATAATGCTTATCCTTTTACACCCCCCCACTGCTTAAACCAAGTGGGATGGTTTTTACCATGGCCGAACTACCATTTTTGACCGAAGTAAAACTGGCTATGCTGAGCCACAGAGTAGGCCGAACTATCCTTAGTTTGGTTCTCCCTTTACTCCTCCTTACCTCAGTTCTCTCCTGTTCAACCCATGGTATGTTTGGACTGAACCAACGATTCGTGACCGGTATAACTCCAAGACCGGTATAACTCCAAGACCGGTCTAACTTCAAGTTGCTTCCGGACCGAAGTAGCTTTACAATTCCTAAGCCGAAGTAACTTCATCTCTTTTGGCCGGAGTAACCTCATCTCTCTTGGGCCGGAGAAACTTCTCGGCCCTTTTTTACCCAGTCCTTCGTACTTTGGGCCATAAAGTCCATCTCATAGCTCGGCCCAATTTTCACCAAAAATTACCCTCTCAATTGCCCCTTAATTCCATCTGCACAGCATGATTGGGATTACCTAGTGACTAGCCGAGCTAACGCTTTTAAGCCTTTCCAGCCGGGCTAAAAAACCTCTTTAGCCTCTCCAGCCGAGCTAAAAAATCGTGTAGCCTCTCCAGCCGAGCTTATTTCACTCCGGCTCTACTCGTTCGGTCAAAACGTCTCTTCAATCACAGTGACTGTAGCGCTTCACTTTCTAATGACACGTGGCAGGCTCTGATAGGTTGAGGACGGCTGTCACGCCGTCTTCGTACTTCGTGAAATTTAAACAGTCCCGCCCTTTTTTCCTTTCGTCCTTTTCTCAAAACAACCCCTTCTATATTTTGGATTACCACTTGACTATCACTCTCTTCTCTCTCCTTCCTGTGTTCTTGCTGTTCTTCCGTTGCACTTGAAGAGGCTGTGACTTTGCTGCCGTTTTTCCCTCTTTAGCTTCATTTTCCTCTGGTAAGCTTCAAGAAACCTGCTTTGCTTTTCTTCTTTCTGCTTTCTATGTTTTTACGAAACATGCTTGTACATTTTTGTTTTTGCTTCTGAACTTCCATGGAAAAATATTAGCAGAACCCATGTGTGTGAACTATTCAGTAGAAAACAAGTTTTGGATCCAAAATCATGTAGCAACCGAACTAGGATACTGTTTGTCCTACATAGGTAGATCACTTTGGACCATAACCGAACTAGAACTTGTAGAAATAACAGACCTTGCGTTTTCTAGGAAAAAACTTCATAAGAACCCCATAAACTTCATGAAGCTGTCTGCAGAACACTTAGTTTGATCCACAATTACCATATAACCGAACTAAAAAGTAGTTTGTAGTCAATGTCATTCTATCAAACTACTTAACCGAACTAGCACTCCATGTTGGTACCAGTAGTTTCAATAAGTCAAACCATTTCTTGATAGACCTTAGTCGAGGTATCCAATCGAACTAAGTCTGCACTTAGCATACTGGGAAACCTTAATTTCGACCGATCTAGGCCTTCGGGGCTAAACCAGCTTTCTTAGTTTTTAGACCGAACTCAGAAAGCTGCCCTTAGATGATGAACCGGTCTAAAAATTGATTCCAAAGCCAATATGCCGAGATATTTGCCAAGGTCTGGCTAATAAAAACCCTGCTCAAACCGAGTTACCAAACATTTTTGCTGAACAGAGATAGAACCTGTCCATAAAACCGAAGTAGGGCTTTTTTACCTTGCTTTTAATTTGTAGCACAGTCCAATGATCTGTGCTTAACCCCTTTGTTTTCTACTTTGCAGACTTAGGCTGCCCAGGCACTCCATGCGCTCAACCGAGCTACTAAGCACAACTATTACACTGACATAACTTATTCATAATTTATACCTTAAATGGGGAAATATAGGTATCTTGTAGACACTCCAGGCGGCTTAGCCGAATTCAGGAAGGACTATAACATACCTGATGATGTCCACCTGTCTTTAGCCGAAAAAGATGTCATTCCCTGGGATAACGAAGGCTTTGTCCCCTTTACCTTTTTATCCATTATAGAAACCGGACTACGGTTTCCAGTCCAACCATTGATCTGTGAATTTCTTAGGCAGACTAGATTATGCCCTACCCAACTATCCACTAATTCATACCGCATCATTATGGGAATAGCCGAACTGAACCGTCAAGCCGAACTAAACCTTGGCCTAGCCGAAATCTTCCATCAATATTCAATTGGTTCAAAAGAAGATGGGTGGGTCTATTATCTTAGGATACGCCGGCGCCGAGAGAAGATAATTAAATATACACCGGACAAAGACTTAAACGACGACGATTTTTTCTGGGTCTCTGGGAACTTTGAGGATTTTCAAGCCCAGATTCCTGGCCGACCTATAAATTGGAAAAAAGGAGAGCCCGGTAATTTAACTTCGGTCTTCTTCCTTGCATTTTTTTATACTTCGGCTTTTTAATTTTTCAGCCGGACTAACAGTTGTCTTTTTTCGCAGATTCTGCCCATCTTCATTCCTTATACAGCTATCCAAACCTTGCAACTTTGCGAGCCGCACTACAATATCCTGAACGTAGTTGGGCCAAATTGCTGAAATTCGAGCCGACCTACCGATATAGTGGTCGCCGGAAAGCCAGAGTAACTAACTTTCTTCTTGAAGAGGCCCCAGAACCGGACCCATCCTTACCTGAGATTAGACTGATCCCACTAACAGCTGAAGAGGAGATGGCAAAAAAGAACAGAGTCAGGGCGTTATTAACCGAGACAACCAGGCCCGAAGCAATGCCACCAAGCCAATCGCAGCCTGCTGTTGTGGCCCTCCCTTCCCAACAGCAGTCCTCTTCCCGCCGAACCAAGAGAGCCCGGACTGCCGAAACCGAACAAATTTTGGTTGATGAAGAAGATCCTCCTCTTCCACCGAGCTTACCACCGAGCCCCCAACCGGAGCCTTCTGACTGAACTACTGGTTGCAGGGCACCAAAACTTACTTTCAACAACCGAGACCTCCAAGACTCAGACTCGATTGTTGCTGAGAAAGACCATCAGTTGGCCTTCAACCTGGCCAAGAGTGTGTGCCTCCCTAAAGACATGGAGCACCACCAAAAACAACTGAACACCGAACTGAAGGCCATCCGGTCTTCGACAAAATCCATAATTCTGGTAAGTAACTTCGGTCGTCTCTCTGTCTACTTTCTTTTTTCAACTTTTACTTCGGCTAAAGGGAAATCTTTGCTTTGTCAGGCCATTCAGAAGAACCAAATCACTCATAGGAAAGTGCTGGAGCTTAGGAAAATAACAAGGCAAGCCGCGGCAAAAGCTGAAGCAAAAACGACCGAGTTAGAGGAGGCCAGAAAGCAAATGGCCGAGCTCTGAGCTGAGAACGGCCGACTGGCCGGATTGGTTAGTTCGGCCGAGGCAGAAAGACAGAAGGCTGCCATTGCTCTAAAAGACAAGTACCTGCGCGAGCTAGTGAAGCTTGAAAAGAAGAAAGATGCCGAAATATCCCAAGTGAAGGTGAGCGCAAAAGAAGCCGAAAAGAAAGGCTTCAAGAAGGCAGAGGATGTATATGTCAAGCAGTGTGAGGCCGCCAAGGAACTGTTCTTTAAGTGCGGCTGGAGGGGAGCCGTTGAGAAGCTCGGTCATGATCCACAAACCGAGGTTTTCAACCCTCCAGCCTACTTCATACCAAGCTCCCTTGTGGAGTATGCTAATGCCATGCAACAGCAGTTTCTCGAAGGATCAGATTCTGATGAAGACTCTGCCTCTGAGGACACTCCGGTTGTAAATGTAGATCAATCAGTTCGACTGGAACCCACGGTGGAAGACCTGACTCTTGAACAACCAGGTGAAACCGTGGTTCCGACCGAAACCACCCTTGCGACCGTGAGCGAGCTCCCAGCTGAAACCGGTCTTCGTGATGATGCCGATGCGGCTTTTGATGCCGAAATTGAAGACCTTTTCTCTTGATTTCGTACTTTTTCTCTTTTTTGTTACCTTTTGTCTTTGTAACCGGGCTATGCCCCTCTGTAATTGCTTTTCAATGAATGAAAATTTTGTTTGAACTTTTATTCCGGTTTTGATTTGTATGCTTGCACTTGTAATGTCTTCTATTATTCCAACTGCTATTCCGGTTTTAAATGGTTAAACTAACTATGCTTACCAGCCAACCACTCCCTAGCCGAAATAATTACTTCGGCTGAGGAGTACTCAGAGTTGGTTTTAGTCCAGCCAACCACTCTTCAGCCATACCCATACTTCGGCTGAAGAGTACAAAGAGTTGGTTTAATCCAGCCAACCACTCTTCAGCCATACCCATACTTCATGCCCATACTTCGGCTGAAGAGTACAAAGAGTTGGTTTAATCCACTCTTCCGGACTAAACCTTGGCCTGGCCGAAATCTTCCATCAATATTCCATTGGCTCAAAAGAAGATGGGTGGGTCTATTATCTTAGGATACGCCGCCGTCGAGAGAAGATAATAAAATACTCGGTTCTCCCTTGTATGAACCATGGTGTGCTGGGACCGAGCTACCGAGTAGCAAGGTCCTGATTGATCTATCCAGTATACGTCATGACCGGACTAACTCGGAGACCGGACTAACTCCAAGTTGTCCAGACCGAAGTAGCTTTACAATTCTTGAGCCGAAGTAACTTCATCTCTTC
>NW_021024625.1:424201-454606 GCF_004153795.1 Camellia sinensis
TCAATCGAGGTGTGGTGCGGTAAGCCAATAAACATAGGAAGTTCGTCCGCCATTTGCCTTTTGCCCTTTTCTAATCTTTTCTTCAGTCCATCCAAGAATAACTTTATTTGAATGCTTCAGCTTGGCCATTTGCTTGAGGATATGCCGGTGTAGAATTGTAGAACTCTATCTTGTTACTCTTCACAAAAGCCTCTGAAGATTTCTGCCGTCGAACTGAGTACCATTGTCTGAGATTAGGGCCTTTGGTATGCCAAATCGAGTGATGATGTTTTGCCAGACGAACCTTCTTCACATCTTTTTCCTTAATTGAGCAATGCTTCTATTTCCACCCACTTTGTGAAGTAGTCTGTTGCCGCGAGAAAGAATTTACTGCCGCGAGTGCTATTGGAAGTGGTCCTACTATGTCCAAGCCCATTGCGAAAGGCCATGGGCTAGTCATGGTAAGGGTTCTCTAGCTGGTTGATGTATTTGATGTGCAATTTCTGGCTTTTTCACACTTTTTACATATTTCTCTGAGTCTGCCTGCATATATGGCCACCAATAACCTTGCGAAATGGCCTTGTAAGCTAGCGACCTTCCCCTTGATGGCTTCGCACACCTTCGTGTATTCGAACAAGAATGCTTTCCACTTTGTTGGGATGAACGCACTTTAGGTAAGGCCTGAGAATGACTTCTTGTATAATGCCAAGATGGAGATAGCCAAAATCGCTGCGATTTCGCTCTTATTCTGTTGGCTTCTTTTTCTCTTCTGGAGGAGCCGTCTTTTAAGAACAGAATGATGGGATCTATCCAGAGGGGCCTAGTTCTGTGCAACATACTTCTTCTGCATCGGGGTCTTCTATGCTTGGTCTAGGTAGGTAGTCGATTAGTAGTGGATGAGTATGGAGGAATCTGCCATTGAGGCGAAGCCTGCTAGTTCGTCCTGCTCTGCTGTTTTCCTCCCTGCCGATTTGCTCTACCTTACTACTTCAAATTTCTTGATTTCTGTTCTGCACAACTCTTGGTACTTGGCCATCCTATCATCTTTTGCTTCGTAGTCACCAGAAATTTTGATTTACCACCAGCTGTGAGTCGCTGTAGACCATAAGTTCGGTGGCCTCTCATGTAGTATGCTGATTTGAGTCCTGCGAGAAGCGCTTCGTATTCTGCTTCATTGTTTGATGCTGGGAAGCCAAGGTTGATTGCTTGCTCTACAACCAGGTCGTCTGGTGAGATGAGGACTATGCCAAGTCCTGCACCATGCCGGTTGGATGCTCCATCCACAAAGAGTTTCCACATCTCACCAACGAACAACTTCCAGCAGTGGAGGGGTCAGATGATGTCGTAGGGTCAAGAATGGTGTTTTCTTCAAGGTCCATGCTTGTGTGTCTGCCCCTCCCATCTGATTGTACTGTGGTGAGCCTTGGTTTGTTTCTCCTTGTTGTCCTTAGTCTGGTCTGCCTTGGAGTTTGACTGAGTACCTTCTACTAAGGGTTGCGCTATTCCGGCGTCAACTTCCGTCCCTAGTTCGGTTGTGTCAGTTAGGTCGACGGGCAGATATGATGACTTCCAGGAGTAAACTCTCGACGAAGTCTGCAAAGATTGGGCTTTTATTGTGGTCCTGGGTTGGAACTTGATGTCGAATTGTCCCAACTCACTGCCCACTTCAAAATTCGCCCAGAAAAGTTCGCCCTCTCAAACAAAGCTTTTAGTGGGAAAGTTGTGAGGACGACTATGGTGTGGGCGTGAAAGTAGTGTGCCAATTTCCTAGAGGCCATCATCAAGGCTAATGCCAGTTTTTCCAGTGGCAAATACTTTGTTTCGGCTCCCAGCAATGTCTTGCTGACATAATAGATGGGCAAGTGTTGATTCCTTCTGCACGAACCAACACGCGGCTACTGCGTTTGCGTGCTGAGAGACTGCCAGGTACAAGAAGAGTTCGTCAACAGGTACTGGGGTAACAAGCAGTGGTGGGGAAGACATATACTCCTTCAAGCTTTCCAGAGCTTGGTCGCATTCTTCGTCCCACTCAAACTTGGCCTTTAAGGCATGGAAAAATGGTCGTAGTCTATCTGACAACCTGCTTATGAACCGGTTGAGTGCAGCCACCATGCCGGTGAGATGCTGCACTTCTTTTACTGAATTTGGTCTCTCCAAATCCTGGATTGCCTTGATCTGGGAGGGGTCTGCTTCTATAACTCGGTTGGTCACAAGGAAGCCCAGGAATTTGCCAGATCCTACTCCGAATGCACATTTGTACGCGTTGAGGCGCAATTTGTGTTTCTTCAGGATCTCAAACATCTCGCATAGGTCCTTAAGATGGTCATTCTCATCCTTGCTTTTGACGACCATGTCGTCGATGTAAGCCTCCATTGCTCTGCCCAACAATGGTTCAAACATCTTGGTGACCATCCGTTGAAATGTTGCCCCTGCGTTTTTCAGGCCAAAGGGCATGACCTTGTAACAGTATAGTCCTCTCGGAGTTGTAAAAGATGTGACCTCCTGGTCTGGCTCATGCATGGCGATTTGGTGGTAGCCTCTGTATGCATCCAGAAAGCTAAGTCGGTTGTGCCCCGCCGTTAGGTCTACCAATTGATCTATCCGTGGTAGAGGAAAGTTGTCTTTTGGGCACGCCTTGTTGATTGTTTTGTAGTCGACGTAGACGCGCCACTTTCCATTCTTCTTTGGCACTACGACTGTGTTGGAGATCCATCTTGGGTAGTATACTTCTCTAATTGCTCCTGCCTCCAGCAGGTTGCCTACTTCTTCCGCCACTATTTCGGCGTGGTGGAGTGCCGATCTGCGTGTGCGCTGAATGACTGGTCTGGCGGATGGGTGGACATTGAGCTGGTGACAGATGAAGTTTGGATCAATGCTTGGCATGTCGTAGGGCGTCCAGGCGAACACTTCGATGTTAGAGGTCAAGAACTCCAAGACCTCTAATCTCTCAGTGTTGGACAACGATGAACCGAGCAGAAAGAACTTATCCGGGTTCTTTTCATCAATTTTTACCTTTACCAAGTCTTCCACCGCTTTCTGATCCGCCGCTCTGCCGACGTCTACGAATAGTTCATTGCTTTTAGGTTCTTCCACCGAATGAACGTATCCTTTGGCAGCGCGACTGCCATTTACCGTGGCGAAACATTGTTTTGACATGATCTGATCTCCATAGACTTCTTCAATTTTACCGGTGTCGTTGGGGAACCGCATTACCTGGTGGTAGGATGATGCCACCGATCACATGGCATGCAGCCATGTTCTGCCCAGGATGATGTTGTAAGTGGAGGGGACCTTCAATACCCAGAACTCCACTTGTTTCGTCACGCTTCCTGCCCTAACTGGAAGAATTATTTTGCCGACGGGCCATTCTGGCATAGAGTTGAATCCAATTAAGGGTGATACAGCAGGCGCCAAGTCTTTGTCTTGCAACTTTAATTGTTTGAATGTGTCATAGTACATGATCTCACATGAACTACCCTGGTCAATCAGAATCCGCTTGACGTCAAAATCCTTGACTCGGAGAGTGACGACCAGGGCATCATTGTGAGGGCAATATATCCGTTCTAAGTCTTTGTCTGAAAAAGACATGATGTGTGTTGCCTCTGTCTTTCCCTTCTTGGTGGCAGGTTGGGCACTTAACACCTCTCTAAAGTGCTCAGCCTTTTTGATTGATCCCCTGAGCTCGCATACACGCTCGAGTTCAAAAACTCCATGTATCACATTGATAATGCCTTGTGGCGGGGCATCAATTGGCATTCCGTTAGGGTGGTTATTATGGTCCTGGGGGGGTGGCTGCGTTCCTCCTTCAATGTATTTGTCCAAGTGACCTGCCGCCACCAACTCCTCCAAGTGCTGTCTCAATGGCGTGCAATTCTTAGTTCGGTGCCCCTTTTCTTTGTGGAAGGTGCACCGTGATCTTTCGTCATAGTCCTTCTGGGCTTCTCCCAGTTTGGCTGGCCACTTTACGAAAGGCTCATCTCTTATTTCGCTCAGAATCTGATATATCGGCTTTTTGAACACCGTGGTTATGGAAGTGCGGATTCTTAACCATCTTTTATCCGGGTCTTCTCCGTTATCTCGTCTGCCACGTCAGTTTCTGTTTGGTCGATCTACCGCGTTAACCTTTGCCGAGGTCTTCTTTTCTGGTGCTGTGGTCGTGCCAGATTTTGCTTTGGCGCGTGCGCCATCCTCTTCTACCCTGATGTGCTGATGTACTCTTTCCATCAAGGCTTCCATGGTGAGAGGTGGCGTCATGGTGATCGAGTCCCGTAGCCTGTTCCCGACTGGAAGGCCTCTTTTATACTGTGCGATGGCGAGATTGGTGGGGCAGTCCCCAATCTGATTGAATGTCTCCCAGTAGCGACTAAAACAGGACATAACCACCCAAGATAGCCTTATGGGCAAAACTAAACTCGGATAGGATTAGCTATTCAGTGCCTGACTTGTATATTACTAATTTTGTAGTTATTTGCTCCTTTTCTTGCTTTCTTTCTTCTATTTTTTATTTTTGTATTTCTATTGGTGGTACTAATTGATACTAAAAATTGCACATGCTATGTAACCATGATTGTGCTCCGTAGGGGCGCGTTTTCAATCGCCGGAACAAACGGTGAAGTCTGTAGTCTTGCTAATGCTTTGTCCGTTGGTTCGTAGGCTGGGCGCGGTATTGGCATTCCAACCTCGACGCTTCCATGCGTCTGAGGAGCCAACCGCTGTAAGGCAGAAACTCGGTGCGGATCCCGCGCCCTGGCATCCTCCTTGCATCGTGCTTTCTCTTCGAGCACGGTTCGTAAGTCGGATGATCTGGGTAATTCCGTCTGTCTAGATCTAGTTTGATGCGAATGAGAGGGCCAGTATGTGCTTCCTTCAGTGTATGATCTTTCAGACTTCGTCCTCTCAGACCTGGAGTGACAAGTTCTGGAAGACCATGATTGAGTATCGCCTGTCCTGAGACTTCTACTCTCTCCTTGTGAGGGTGTAGTATTCCTACTACGATTTTTTGAGTGGCGAGGGGGCGTCTTGTTTTTGCGCCTCTCTCCTGTCGCCACTTCTTTTTTCTTCATCTGGCGTTTCAAGGCCTCCATGTCCACCGCCATCTTTCTTATCAATTCATCTTGCCCTTTCACGCGGTCTTCCAAAGCTTGAGGGTTAATCCTCCGTCTTTGTCTGTCAGGACTTTGTGAACGAGAGTGATGGGGGCTGTTATTTCGCCTTGCCCTAGCATCCCTTCTGGAGTTATGTCGTTGGGGCTCCAAGTCCGCCATGGGAGGGACAGAAGGTAATCCTTCACGCCTTGCGCCCCCACAAACTAGAAAAAAAAAAAAATTACAGCAAAAACGAGGGTGACTATCATCCGATTAATAGTAGTAGGGTTAGGAAAAAATTGTCTATTTAATTTAAGTTAATTTTGCATACGTATATATGTACGAGAAAGAAATAATTCTCCTCGTATAATCCTGTTGACTAAGTCCACGCTCCTCCGTACGACGTTGCTTTGTCACCTGAAAACACAAACGTGAGCTAGCCGGCGGGTGTGTGCCGGAAACCTCTCCGATGCCTAAATCAGCAAACTTGACAAATAGACAAAGCTCAATGTATTCAGAAAGAAAAATTGTGTGTTGTGTTTTTTGTGTTACGTCCTCCAAGGTGATGTTTGTGAGCTTTTATAGGTTTCGAGTGGCACAATCCTAGTAGGACTTCTACTCCTCCATGTAGAGTCCTTCTAGGGCCTTCGGTAATCTCGGATTACTGGCCGGTTACGGTGCTAAACCCATAGGGGCAGGTTTGGGTCGTGACAAGTTCTGATATATCCAAACAGAGAGTCTGCCATCATTTAGGACTCTAGTCCCTTATTCGAACATCTTGGATTTAGATGTCGTTTGACCACACCTTAGCCAATTAAAATCACCCATATGGCACATCGACTAACTATCTAGGCCACGTGGACAACTTAAAATTATGTCTCCACAACTATCCTGCGGTCCTACTATCTCGGTCATGATCCACAGACCGAGGTTTTCAACCCTCCAGCCTACTTTATACCGAACTCCCTTGTGGAATATGCAGATGCCATGCGTTGCTTCCGGACCGAAGTAGCTTTACAATTCCTGAGCCGAAGTAACTTCATCTCTTTTGGCCGGAGTAACCTCATCTCTCTTGGGCCGGAGAAACTTCTCGGCCCTTTTTTACCCAGTCCTTCGTACTTTGGGCCATAAAGTCCATCTCATAGCTCGGCCCAATTTTCACCAAAAATTACCCTCTCACATGATATATGCATGAAAATTAATATTTTTTTTTCCGAACTTTCTCCGATTAACCTAAAATTTATATATGTTGTAGTATATTTCATGTAGAACATATCTGCAAAGTTTCATGAAAATCAAACGGTTAGATTTCAAGAAAAATGAAAACCCATTTTATATTCGCGAAACTTTACATGCATGATTGTTTTACATGTTTTAATTTCAGCCTATAAATCTTACATATTTAGAATCCTTATTTCGAGACCTTTGAAACCATATATTATTTGTTATATTTTGACTTACGATTGATGAGAAAACTTAAACCCTAAATTGGGCTCTTTGTGATTTCTTGGTGGCTTGAGGAAGAAGATGAAGTGTAAAATTTTTGCACTTCCACTCTTACTAGAGAGAGTGTGTAATACACCCTATCATTTGTGTTTATTAAATGTCAATTTTGAAACCACCATTGTTTTTATTTTGAAAAATCGAGTCCAGAAGTACCAAAATTGGACCAGAAATCACTCCGAAAGGCGGTGCGTGCGCCTCATGCGCCAAATGGCACTGCCAGTGCGCCTCACGCGCTTGCCACGTGTCGTCACTCACCCGTACGCACTGTCCACGCGGGCCATGCGCTACGCCAAGCCGAGCCGCATCATTTTCCGTGCCAACTTAGTTGGCTTGGCTGCTGGATGGTAAGGCTCTATTTGTTGTTTTAATATTCTGAATTGCTTTAAATAGTTTTAAGTAATTCGTTATAGCCTTATTTTGAGCGTGGTTGATATTGTTAGACTTAGAATTAAATTTTTTACCCACTGTAAAATTTTCAAAATTTTATGAAAATAAAAATATTTTTTTCTGAGATATTAATTCATTATTTCTACTTTAAAATGCTTTTCGTGTTGCATGACAAAGTTTCTGAAGCTGAAATTTTTACTATAGACTACTGTAATGGTTTACTATTCACTGATATGATTGTTGCACTTTCCCACATTCTAGAATATTTATTTCTGATTTTATGTGTGTTTATTAATTATTTAAAAGTCCTGAAAATTCCAGAAGTTATGTACTTTTTGTTATGGCATAATCTGAACATTAAACACAGTATATTGTTGTTTTTTGCCTAAAGTTTCTCATATGTTGTGATTAGAATAGCATAATTTTTTTTATATATTTAAATTCTATTATTAAATGTAACATAGCATGAGTTGATTGTGAATTTACATTAAGATGCTATTGTATGGAATTAGACTAATTATCATGCCTTAGACATGCCATAAGTAGTGGGAGGTTGTTCGAATGAGAAGATTCTAGGAATTATCTCCCGAAAACCAAAATTTTGGGCATGAAATTAAATTAAATTTTGATAATTGCCACTAGAGGCGCAAGAGATGATCACGAGCATAGAAAATTTCAATCTAGAGATGTGTGTAATATTATCATTATTTAATTTAGATTTTTTTGCTGCAAAAGTTGCTAGAATTAATATCCCCTACGCATTTGTTCCTCTTTTCTTTTCTTTTTCTGTATGTAGAAATGGCAGCTAAGACAGTTGTAGCAGACTTGACTAAGGGAGAGAAATTGAATAATGCTAACTATGACATATGGTGCCGTAAGATCCAATATCTCCTCAATGAGCAAGAAGTTTTGAACACACTTGACCAAGTGATGGTTAAGCCTGAGTAGGGCAACACAGCTCAACATCGTCCTGATCTCAAAGTCTATTAGACTTAGCGTAACAAAGATCGGTGTGCGCGCTTTACCATGCTGAGCAACATGCACGACTTGATTAGTGAATTTGAGTATTGCCCGACTGCATTTGAGATGTGGGAAACCCTCAAGCAAAAGTTTGGTGTCACCTCTTTGGCAAAGCTACGTGCGCTGACTATGAAGTTTAACTCTTATCAGAAAAAGGCACATCACTCTATGAAACAGCATTTGAGGGTCATGTCAGCCATGATACGTAAGTTGGCAGCCATTAGGCACAATTTGACTCAAGAGTATCGCCGAGTACCTGCTGGGAGTACAAAAGTTTACATGGGTAACAAGTCTAATGTGGAGGTGCTTGGCATTAGCACATACAAGCTAAAAATGCGACGAGGGTGCACCTTGTACCTTCATGATGTTCTTTATGCTCCGGATATTCGACGAAACTTAGTTTCAATTATTAGCATGATGAGTCTTGGTTTTAACTTTTGTTTTGAGAATAATGGTGTTAACATTTATGTGGGTACTATTTTTTATGGTTTTGGTTATCTTTTGGATGGTTTCTTAGCTTTGGATGTGGATGATTCTAGTTTTAATAATAATGCCAACGACTCTATTTCTTATATTGCATCTATTTGTGATAATGATTCTATGAGATGTCATGCTAGATTAGACCACATAAGGCAAGATAGGATGACTAGATTGGCTAGAGAAGGCCTTTTAGGCCCGCTCGCTAGAGTCACTTTGCCTATTTGTGAGCACTGTCTTGCTGGAAAGACAACAAGGAAACCATTTGGGAAGCAAAAAGGACACATGTCCCATTACAGCTTATTCATTCTGATATATGTGGACCAATGAATGTGAGGGAAAGGAATAGAGCCCCTTATTTTATCACATTTATAGATGACCTCATGCATTTTGGCCATGTCTATTTGATTTCTCACAAGTCAGAAGCATTAGATTGCTTTAGACGGTATGTTAATAAGGTTGAGAGTCAATTAGACAAGAGCATTAAGGCTCTAAGGCCTGACCAAGGACGTGAGTATCTATCTGAGCAATTTAAAGTGCTCTATGAGGAAAGAGGAATTATCAAGCAATTAACAATTCTTGGGACTCCACAGCAAAATAGTGTAGCGCAGAGAAGGAACCACATATTGCTTGACGTGGTTAGATCTATGATGGCACAAGCTAATCTTCCCATTTCTTATTGGAGAGATGCTTTGTTGATTGCTACCTACATCCTTAACCATGTGCCCTCCAAATTAGTACTTTCCACCCCATATGAGATGTGGACTTGCGAAAATCCTGATATAGGCAATATGCGGCCTTAGGGTTTGGCATCTTACATACACAACGCTTCTCATAAGTTTGGGAAGTTGGGCCCTAGAGGAAATAAATGTATCTTCATTTGCTATAGTGAGCATTCTAAGGGCTATGTGTTTATTGAGGAACATTCGGATGGAAGTGCAACTGAAATTGAGTCACAAGACGTGGATTTCCTAGAGGAGGATTTCCCTAGCAGAGGTAAGGTAACTAGAGATGTAGAGCTCTATGAGATGAATGATCTACATGAAAGCACACCTAGTAACCTAGTAGAGAATGAGAAAATAATCCCTCAAGCTCTTAGGGACAGTGGAAGCGATTTACCTGCCCATAGATTACATCCAATGGATGACGATTCTCAGGACTCTCAACTACGTAGAAACAAACGTAGAGCTATACCCCATTGTCGTTTTGAGATTGAAGGGGAAGCATTCATGATTACTTCGAGTGATTAGATGGAGCCTAAAAATCTCAAAGAGGCTCTCTCATCCCCTATTAATAAAGAATGGAGTGATGCAATGGATGAAGAAATGGGGTCTACGAAGAAAAATCATATCTGGGACTTGGTTGATTTGCTGTCAGGGCGTAAGACTATTGGGAACAAATGGGTTCTCAAAATCAAGCGCAAAGAGGATGGTTCCATAAAAAGGTATAAGGCTACACCCAATTAGAGGGTGTGGACTATGAGGAAACCTTTTCACCAGTTGTGAGGTTTGTCTCTATTCGCCTAATTCTGGCTATAGTAGCTTAGTTGGACTTAGAGCTATATCAGATGGACGTTAAGACTACATTTCTCAATGGAGAATTGGATAAGGAGATCTATATGGATCAACCAGAAGGCATTGTGGCAGTAGGTCAGAAGCACAAAGTTTGCAAGCTTCAACGATCTGTTTATGGCTTAAAGTAATCATCCAGACAGTGGAATCTAGGATTTCATTGAGCTAGTATTTCTAATGGGTTTACAATGATCGATAAACATCACTATATGTACGTCAAGCGGTCCAATGGCATTTTTCTGATAGTGTCATTATATGTGGATGACATATTATTGGTTGCAAATGACAAGGAGATGATTATCGCCACTAAAAAGTGGTTGTTCTCTATATTTGAGATAAAAGACATGGGTGAAGCGAGCTATGTGCTCGGTGTTAACATCCTTAGGGATCGCTCTAGGAGACTTCTCAGTTTGTCTCAAGAGACTTACATTAAGCCTATCTTGGAATCACGATTCCAGATGCAGAGCTGCAAACCCATTGACACTCCTATTGCAAAAGGCAAGAGTCTAAGCCTTGATATGGGTCCTAAGACTCCAGAATAAAAAGAAAAGATGGCCCGTGTACCGTACTCGAATACTGTTGGAAGCTTGATGTATGCTATGATGTATACATGCCCTAACATTTGTTATGCAGTCAAATTGTTGAGTTGTTACCTATCCAACCCAGGACCAGCTCATTGGAAAGCAGTTAAGAGGATATTACGATATCTTAGAGGGACTGTAGATTACAAACTTTGCTACCAAAGTTTAGATCTACGTCTAGTTGGTTATTGTGATGCTGACTGGGGACGAGACTTAGATGAGCGTAAATCTACTTCAGGATATGCTTTCGTGCTTAGTGATGGTGCTATTTCTTGTAGCAGTAAGAAGCAATTTTGTATCACCTTATTGACTATGGAGGCTGAGTTTGTGGCTTGTTCATCTGCCCTTCAAGAAGCCGTTTGGTTGAGGAGATTCCTTCAGCATTTAGATATTGTCATACACACTTCAGACCTTGTGACTATCCATTGTGACAGGATGGCTGCACTCACTTACGCTAAGGATCCTAAGTACCATAAGAGAACTAAACACATTGATGTGAGGTTCAACTTTATCAGAGACATTGTGGCACAAAAAAAGAAGTGATCCTAGAGCACATCCCTATGAGTCGGATGGTTGCGGACCCCTTAACTAAGCCCATTGCCAAAGATGTCTATCTTACTCATGTTAGGGCTTTAGGACTACGTAGATGGCGATATATGTGTAATTAGTTGAACTCTTATTATTTTTTTTGTTTTTTTTAGGATATTTACGCCATAAGTATTCATATATGTTTCGATTACACATTTATGTTTACTACTTTTTGGCATGGTTTGTGAATTAGCACACACAAAATAAATAAATTTGATGTTAGCAGGCAAGATTGGCTTACTCACGCAAACAATCGGCCTTAGCGCTAGCTAGCGAGCAAGGATGAGACTAATGAATTATTATATTTGGAGCCAAAAGAGAGGCTAAAATTATCCACTAACTATGTTGCCTTAGTTGGAGCCAAGATGAGGTCTTGTTAGAGATCGACCATGGATATGAGTATCCACTTTTCCATGATGTGCCTGTTATGGATAACCAGATGCGAGATCTTATTTGATGCCTAATAGGCGAGCAAATAGAGAATTTGATTTAGACGCTAGGAAACGACTTGTGCGTTTAAGAGCAACTAGACTAAGATCTGTATGGTGTATAAGTTTAACAGTACTCTTTGGAAGAGTTACTCCACTATAGCATGATTCATACTGCATGTGCTTATCGACCCGTTAGCGAGGTGAGATAATGGATCCCTGCTTCCTCAACTTGTGAGTCCTAAAAGTCATTTTTCCAATGACTTCACTTTGTGCCTTTTGTGACCTCTGACTATGTCATAAGATGAGGAGTTGAGGTTCAGCTACTTTGGTATGTTGCCTATGGTCATGTATGATTCGGCTTTAAAGGATGTTACTGGGAAAGCGGTCAATTCCAAGTTAAATGATATGAGGGTGAAGAGAAGATCATCTAGTTCTATATCTCTACTCTATTTTCATTGTCAACAACTCATGTCGCTCTGTATGGGATGCTGATTGAGTATGAATATAATACGGGACCTACGAGGGTCAAACATGTTCTTTCAGTGATTAAAGATGTTTTAGATCGATGTAACTAGATAGGTCTGGGTACATGAGACACTATTTCTATTCTTTTTGGGTTGATGTCTCTATGCTGGCTCATTTTGAGTTTCTAGTATAGAGCTCCCACATGCAGGTGTTCTCAGCGGTCGCACGGTTCATTGGCTAGTATGAGATTGTTCAATATTTGGGAAGATTGAGATAGAGATGTGGCAGTGTCATGCCAACTCATGTACGAGTGGGAAATGTTGGAAATTTGGTCGGGTATTGGACTCGGATTTGGGAGCCCATGTGGCATGACCCATGGCCCATTCAAATTACCTATGTAATTTGAATTTGAATTTGAATTTCTGATTATCCTATTTGTTAGGATAACCCACTATATATCTGCATCTATCCTATCTGATTAGGAGATATGGATAGATAATATCTGATATATATATTATATCAAATACGTTATGTAGTGTGGTACCCATAACAATTTTCCCAGATTATCTATTTAACTCTCTCCCATCAGAGAACGATAAAGCCTTTACACTGTGACTATGGTATCACTCCAATACTGGGTGTTTTGTTCGTAGTTGTAAAGCACATGATTTATCCACAAAATTCTTCATTTCGGATTCATTCACATAAGGTATGTCGAATGTTGAATATTTGTTTATCCACTGCGTTATATATATATCCGACATCCACAATAAAAACACAGGACTTGTTGGAATATAAGAATTTATATAGGACCATATGGAGTACAAATGTTCTAAATAAGATTTATAATTAAATTCCCCAATGCATAAAGATCCTCTTATATGTACCGATTTTAAAACTATGAAATTTTACAACTTTTCATAACATTTTAGCAAATCTACATTTCTTAAGACTAATATTTGAAATTAGATACTCTTACCATGTTTATAAAGCATGTTAGATTTTTTGTCAATTGAAAATAAAGATTTATATTATCAGTAACCTTGTGTTTTTCATACAATATGGTCATGATTTGATTAGGAGAATTGTCTAATAAATTATATGGCAGTGATCAAGATTTGGAAAATCATCTAAACAGAGATCTATCCATCTATGATCAATTCAAAATTTTGTATGCATGATATGTATGGAAGGATTATAGAAGGATTAGAGTGGATAAAACTGAAAGACAAATTACAAAGCCTCCACAAGAACTAAAGACAGTAAATCAGGTGGGACATCCTGCATTCATACTGAGAACACATATCCACGCATATCAATTGCTGCTTGAAGGGGCTAAATATGAAATGGGTCGGGTTCAAGCCTTGGGCCGGCCCAATCCGCTGAAGTTCAAATCCGAGTGGGCTGGATGAGTATATAGGCAAAACAGTTGAGCCCAACTTCATGATCTACAATCCACCCAAGTCCTCAAGCACTTGGGCCCAACACCGCAGTGGAAAGGCTAGTCCAGCCGTGGTGCTGGGCTGGGTCGAGCTGCGATACTAAATATGTGGGCCGAACAGAAAACAGGCCGAGCCCATACAAAGATATCTGAAAGGACCAGCCCATCTCTATGAATGATCCTGTACAAGGCTGAGACGAGGCATAATGATGCCGAGCTAAGGAAACCTCACAGGGAAACATGAAAGTTGTGAACGTGTGCATGTGCAAGTTGCCATCTCAGCTGGTCCCCTACACCTAGAATCACGGAAGTTGTTGAACCAAAAGAATGTGGTTTGTTATCAGCATGACTACAATAAGTATATACATTAAATGGCAACTACCAGGTGGTCCCCTACCATAAGCAATGCTGAAAGGACACCTGGCAGCATCTAAGCCCCAGGAACCCACTTTGAGAAGCAAGCAAGGAACTAACATATATATATAATATGAACTACACATGGAAGGTAACTGAACAATTCCAAGAAAACCTACAAACTCTATTCGATATTCATTCATTCTCCGATCATTAATTCCCACACCAGAGGGGTTATCCGGCCAACCCCGGCTGGGCAGCTCTAACGATGCTTCATATGGCAGGAGCCTTAGTCCCTGGATAGTCCAATCGAGTGCAGGACCCCGATCCATTTTCATCTAGTATGGAATCCGGTACACACAATTGGTGCGGTAAGCGTGGACCACTTCATCTCTGAGCTCTGCATTCAGTTCCGGCGATGGGGATTGAGGACGTTTCGCCTTCAGAACATACTCCGCAAACGGAGAAGACGAAGGACAAAGGTTTGGCACTCTCAACAGTCCCGAAGAAACAAACTGGAAATAATAATCAAACCCCTGAATTCGTTAAGCATCGATTACCCTTCGCTGGAGGCCCTTCTCATTACTTTATTCTGGAAAATGATTATAAAGATCGAATCATAGACTCCATGGGGATAGAGATACAGGAGCTGAAAGCCCAACTTAAGAGGGTGCTGGGTGATCTGACGGAAAAGAAGACGGAAGCAGAGTCCTCTCGTTTGCGGCGGAGGAGCTCATCCAGAGAGCCACCGGTGAAAAAATTCCCCAAGAATGAGTCTGGGCAACAAAGCCAGCCTATCCCGGTACAAAGTGAGGTAGCAAGTAGTCACACCCATAGGTCACGCCGGAAAAGGGCCAAAAGGCATAAGACAGTTAGCCAACAGACTGACTACCCTTCTCAGGACCTTCGTACTTAGTTGATCGGCAATAGGCAGAACGAGCAACATCGAGATCATCTGGACTGTACTGTTCACCAGAGAGAACATCGAGCGTTGGACGGGCTCGTCTCTTCGTCGTTCTCCCCGAAGATTGAGACCATGAGACCTCCAAAGAAATTCACCCCACCGAAGTTCACTCCATACGACGGAAAGTCGAACCCGCTGACATATATTAGTCATTATAGGCAGATGATGTCCCTATGGAACTGAGATGAGGCACTGATGTGTAAAGTCTTCCCATCCAGCCTGGGAGAAACCGGACTTCGATGGTTCGATCGTCTCCCTGCTGGATCGATCCATGGCTGGAAGCAACTCTTCGAAGAGTTCCTAGCCAGGTTCGTCTCCAACACTAAGATCCCAAAAGAGCCGGATACACTGTTCGACCTCCGAAAGGAGTAGGAGGAAACGCTGCGCAATTATGCTAGGAGGTACTGGGAAGAGTACAATGACCTGGAAGAAAATATGTGCAGCGAGCAGATGGTCGTTATGTCCTTCAAGCATGGTCTGCACTCGGAAAGTAAGCTGAGACAATCACTTACCAAGCGTCCGGCCACAGCTTTGAAAGACTTGTGCGCCAAGATTGAGCAGTACGCTCGTCTCGAAGATGATCAGATTCTCATCGAGGTAGCGTCAGCAGAACAAACAGCTCGGCATAAGAAGAGAACAAATCGAGAAGAACACCGAGGGATTGTAGTGAATGAGGTGGATAAGTCCAAATCCCACGAAGCCGTTGTGATTGTATTCAAAGAGCCAATCTATTGAATCCTGGAAAAGATCAAGAGAGAGCCCTTCTTTATTTGGCCGCCGAAAATGTTGGGAGACCTAGCTCGGCGCAATCAGAAGCTCAGATGCACCTACCATCAAGACAGGGGACACATGACTCAGAACTTTAGGGCACCGAAGCAACACTTGGAAGACCTAGTGGCAGCTGGACACCTAAGGGACTACATTGATCAGGATAAGGAAATGACAGAACCGGGGAACCCACCACCAGAAGCAAATATCGAGCATCCACCTCGGCTGATAATAAATGTGATCCACGGGACAGCGATTCAAGAATCTGAAGAGGCACTAAAGGAAGAGATTGCTAAGGCAGCGCAAATTCAGCGGGTCATGTCAGTGGAGCCTCCATCAAAAAAGGTACGTACAGTGCCTAAATCCCCCTTGTGCACAGTTTCATTTACTAGCAAAGATTTAGAAGGCATACAGCACCCACATACTGATGCATTAATTATAACTGTGGGAATTGGGAAACGATTTGACGTAAAATGAGTCCTAGTAGGTCAGGGCAGTGCAGCAGACATACTGTATTATGATTTGTTCAGAAAGCTTGGTCTCTCCGAGCAGCACCTCACCCCAACGGCTGCCCCGTCAGTCGGTTTTAATTTACAGCCAGAATAACCGCTTGATAGAATAGTGTTACCAGTCGTGGCGGGGACAAAAACCCTCCAGATAGAGTTCTTGGTTATTAATACACCATCCCCTTACAACGCCATACTTGGCCGTCCGTGGATTCATCGAATGGAAGCAGTCCCTTCAACCTACTACCAGCTCATCCGTTTCCCAACGGAACACAGAGTAGAGCAAATCTCAAGGGATCAAGTTACATCCAAACATTGTTTCATAGCAGCATTAAAGGCAAAGCAGCTCTGCAATCGGGTACAGACAGTAGAAGTGGCCGAACAGCCAGTCTTGGAAGATGTAGGGGGAACCTAAGAGGAAAAGATGGTAGAGGATTTGGAGAAAGTCTTGGTAAAAGAGGATGACCCAGAAAAGTACTTCCTTATCGGTACCTCGCTAGGCATTGATGAGAAACTTCTGCTGCTGGAACTGCTGAGGGAAAATATGGAGGTATTCGCGTGGTCAGCATATGATACTCCAGGGTTGGACCCAGAATTTGCTTGCCAGAAGCTTAACATCAACCCATCAGCTCAGCCTATCGTGCAGAAAAGTCGGAGATCCTCAGTTGAGCACACCGAAGTAATAATTGCCGAAGTCGAAAAACTCCTGGCCTCGAGAGCAATCAGAGAAGTTCAGTACCAGCAATGGCTGTCTAACACAGTTGTAGTCAAGAAGAAGAACGGAAAATGAAGAGTTTGTGTTGATTTCACTTGCTTGAACAAAGCCTGCCCTAAAGATAGCTTTCTGCTGCCTCGCATTGATCAACTAGTAGACTCGACAGCAGGGCATGAGCGCACGAGCTTTCTGGACGCTTATAGCAGTTATCATTAGATACCACTGTTCGGTCCGAATCAAGAAAAGACAGCGTTTATTACTCCAAGGGGAACTTACTGCTACAAAGTAATGCCATTCGGCCTCAACAACACCGGGGCAACCTATCAACGAATGATCACTCGGATGTTCAAGGACCAACTAGGAAAAACCATGGAAACCTATATAGACGATATGGTAGTAAAAAGCAAGCTCGCTACAAATCACCTCACAGACTTGAGAGAAGTTTTTGGCATCCTAAAAAACCACCAGCTTCGCCTCAATGCCTCGAAATGCACTTTCGGGGTAAGAACAGGGAAGTTCTTGGGATACATGGTCACTCACAGAGGGATCGAAGTGAATCCGGATCAAATCAGAGCAATACAGGATCTTGAAGTACCAACAAAGGCTAAAGAGTTGCAAAAACTAGCCGGAATGGCAGCCACATTGAATCGATTTATTAGCAAATCCTCAGATCGGATAAAGCCCTTCTTTCAGCTTTTAAGGAAAAAGGCAGCATTTGAATGGAGTAGCAAATGTACCGAAGCACTGCGAAGTCTCAAAAGATACCACAGCACACCTCCTCTACTGTCCACTCCAGAGCCGGAAGAAGAGTTGTACCTCTATCAAGCAGTCTTAGATCATGCCGTGAGCGCAGTATTAATTCGAGAGGTTAACAAGGAACAGAGGCCTGTATATTATGTCAGCAAGACTTTATTAGATGCCGAGACACGGTATCTACCGTTGGAAAAATTAGCATACGCGCTGCTTATCGCCTCAAGAAAGCTGCAACATTACTTCCAGGGGCATACTATAAACGTCCTCACTGAATTCCCCCTTAGATCTGTGTTCAGCCGAGCCAATTTCTCTGGCCGAACAGCAAAATAGGCGGTAGAACTTGGTAAGTTTGACATTCGGCATCAACCCAGGACAGCGATCAAGGCCCAGGTCTTAGCAGATTTCATCGCAGAATTTGCTCCCACCCAGAGCACCGAATCGGGGGATCTGCGTTCGGCACAGGTGCCATGCACTACCGAACAAGGAAAACCCTGCGCTTCGGAAGTTTGGAAACTCTTTATTGGAAACATCTGGCAGCTTTATGTTGATGGATCGTCCAATAGCCGAGGCTCGGGGGTAGGAGTAGTACTTATTTCACCAGAAGGGTTTATCTGGGAGCAGGCTCTCAGACTCGATTGGAAGGCTTCAAACAACGAGACCGAATACGAAGCGTTATTGGCTGGCTTACGTAGCGCCGAACACTTCAGTGCAGAACAGCTTCTTGTTTTCAACGATTCACAACTAGTGGTTAACTAGCTTTCTGGGGTCTATGAAACACGAGATGAAAGAATGGCTATGTACGTAGGAAAGGCCAAGGACCTGCTCAGAAAATTTCAATCCATACAAGTAGAACGAATCAGTCGAGACAAAAACAGCCACGCTGATGCTCTAGCATGCCTAGGCTCATCAGTGGATACAAAGGATGCCAGAAAAGTTTGGGTTGAGTTTGTACCAGAACCGAGTATTGCGTCTCCAGTCCTCTGCAACAACTTAGAGCCGAGCTGGATGGATCTAACATTTGCTTTTCCGAAATCTGGTACACTCCCCGAAGACAAAAGGGAAGCCAACAAGGTCAGACATAAGTCAGTTCAATTCTGGATCTCACCATCTGGGAAGCTATACAGACGCTCCTACCTTGGCCCCTACCTCCTATGTGTGCATCCAAATCTCGTGGAGAATGTTCTCTATGAAATTCACGATGGGATTTGTGGATGCCACGTTGGCGGAAGGTCACTGGCACACCGAGCCCTCACTCACGGGTACTGGTGGCCACGGATGCAACAAGATGCGCAGCAGTATGTACAGAAGTGCGACAAATGTCAAAAGTTTGCTCCACTCATTCATCAGCCAGCTAAAACTCTCACTCCACTCACCAGCCCATGGCCCTTTGCGCAATGGGGTTTGGATATTGTCGGACCATTGGCGCGAGGCACTGGGAACAGGCGATTCTTCATTGCCGCAACCGATTATTTCACTAAGTGGGTTGAAGTTGAGGCGCTAGCAAGTATCAAAGAAGCAGACACGAAGCGGTTTGTTTTGAGGAGTGTTGTGGTCCATTTCGGCATTCCGCAGGTACTGATTGCAGATAATGGAACACAGTTCGATGGCAAGGTCTTCAGAAAGTTCTGTGCCGACCTCAGAATTGAGTAGAGGAACTCTTCTCCAGGATACCCACAGAGCAATGGGCAGACAGAAGCGTTAAACAAAACCATCATCAACGGAGTGAAGAAGCGGCTTGAACATGCAAAAGGAAAATGGGTTGAAGAGTTACCTCACGTATTATGGGCCTACCGAACCACAGCACGGCGCTCGACGGGAGAAACACCCTACCCTTTAACTTATGGAATGGAGGCCATCATCCCACTCGAAGTAGGTCTCCCAACCCTTCGGTCTAAATTATTTGAAAGCTCCAGTAACGAGGAAGCTATTGCGCAAGCACTGGATATGGCAGAGGGCCAAAGAGAGGCGGCGCTAATCAGACTTGAAGCGTATCAGCAGCAGCTCATCAGAAGTTTCAACCAAAAATTTTTTCCAAGGCAATTTACACTAGGAGAATTGGTTTTGAGGAAAGTTATGGATCACAAAAGGGTGCCTGGCGAGGGCAAACTTGGGCCTAACTGGGAAGGTCTCTATAAAGTCACAGTTGTTGTTGGAAATGGAGCTTACTACCTAAAGGATCTGAATGGCAAAGCTATACCTCGACCCTGGAACGTAGCAAACCTCAAGAAATATTATCAATAGGATTATCTCCCAACTTCTCTATCAGAATGTAAAGGCATTTATCTGTTGACCAATGCAAATGTTTCCCCACTTCTCTCAAATTTATCAAATTCTTGTAATTAGCTTTGATGTTTATCAAATGGAATTAGCTTTGGTTCTTACCAAACGGAATCAGCTTTGGTTCTTACCAAACGGAATTAGCTTTGGTTCTCACCAAACGGAATTAGCATTGGTACTTACCAAATGGAATCAGCTTTGGCCTTAACCCAAACGGACTTAGTTTCAGAACGACTGAACGGAATTTAGATTTGGTTAGTACTCAAACATGCTAAGTGGTATTGCTTGGTGGAATTATGTTTGGCAACTAAATTGGACTTTAGCCATGTGGAATTGCTTGGTGTAAACCGCACTAACATATCTTAGGTAAACATCTCTATTTAGCCAAGTGGAATTGCTTGGTAGAAACCACACTAATGTATCTTATGTACACATCTCTATTTAGCCAAGTGGAATTGCTTGGTGGAACCACACTGACATATCTTAAGTAAACACCTTTGCATCTACAGAACTTCTTAAGTATCAACGCGTCAACATGTCAGTACTAATGCGAACAAACAAAGTTGGAACAAACTTGGCCAAGTTCAGCCAGGAGCAGGCCTCCAGCAGTAGTCTTACTCAACTCCAGCTGGGGGCAAACAATTATTTTTTCAAACCAAGCTGGACCTGAGTAAGACACATTTTCATGCCTTTATTCCATTCAAGCGCTCTTATGCTATCAATGTTGAAACAGACTTCAGCACCACACTAATGTATCTTATGTACACATCTCTATTTAGCCAAGTGGAATTGCTTGGTGGAACCACACTGACATATCTTAAGTAAACACCTTTGCATCTACAGAACTTCTTAAGTATCAACACGTCAACATGTCAGTACTAATGCGAACAAACAAAGTTGGAACAAACTTGGCCAAGTTCAGCCAGGAGCAGGCCTCCAGCAGTAGTCTTACTCAACTCCAGCTGGGGGCAAACAACTATTTTTTCAAACCAAGCTGGACCTGAGTAAGACACCTTTTCATGCCTTTATTCCGTTCAAGCGCTCTTATGCTATCAATGTTAAAACAGACTTCAACGGTTCTACCTAAGAGCAAAGTCTTCAGTGCCGATCTTACTTAGCTCCAGGTGGGAGGCAAACAATTGTTTTCTTTCAAAACCAACCCGGACCTAAGTAAGACCCACTTACGAACTCGAGCACATCCATACCACATATCTATTAGCCACACCGAGCATCAGTTCGGCCCCAAGGTCCCAACAGTGCTCGGCTGGGGGCAAATAGTACAAAGCCACACCGAGCATCAGTTCGGCCCCGAGGCCCCAACAATGCATGGCCGGGGGCAAGCAATACAAAATCAGCCAGAGCACCTATTTAAAAGCAGCACAAAACCAGACCGAGCATCTATTCGGCCCCGAGGCCCCAACAATGCTTGGCCGGGGGCAAGCAATATAGAAAACATTCAGTCTTAAAAGCCAAACAAAAGGCATCAGATTGCAAGTTCAAAGAGAAAAGTCCATCATCCAACAAAAGGCACAAATGGCCTCACAACCAGCAGCAAAGAAAAGAGAAAGTAAAAATTATCTTGGCAAGTACAGAAAGAAAGCTCGTCATGGAGACCGAGCCACGGTACATCAAAGAAAAAAAAAAAAAAAGCAAAAAAGTTCAAATCCTTTCAGCATCAATTTTCATGAACAGCGATCAACTTAGGAGTAGCATCTGCAATTTTGTCCAAACCGTCCGCAGGAGGAAAAGTGGAGGAAGCTCCAACTTCCTGAGAAATAGAAGCTTCCTTAACCACATCTCTCGTGGCTTCAGTCTCTGGGGTTTCAATCCCTTCAACATCCACCATTTCAGCGGCAACATTCTTGTCCTGGGTCTTGCTTGCAAAATCATTGTCTAGGGAAACTTCGGCTGGAAGAACAGCAGGGGTGGAAACTATAGCGATCCCGGGTTTACCCTTGTTGTACAGTGATCCGGACATGTGTCCGTGGATGCTAGTAGTTGATTATTATCTTGTTTACATCCTTTCTTACTTTGTATATGAGTTATAGGATGTGTTGGGCAGGTTTGTTACAGGTGGGTTGAGTTTAGAAACCAAAACTAGTTGCCCAGATTTTGACCCGTCCGCTCGAGCGGGGGTGTTGGCGCTCGAGCGGGAATTGCAACCATCCAGTATTTCCTGTGCAGTGTTGGACGCTCGAGCGTATGGTTGACCGCTCGAGCGGGGTTGTGTGAGTGCCGCTCGAGCGGGGAGTTGGAAGCTCGAGCGGAGACCTGGTTCTGTAAAAAGTTCTGGGAGTGTGCATCCGCCGCTCGAGCGGGATGGTTGACGCTCGAGCGGGAGTCTGTGAGTGACGCTCGAGCGGGGAGTTGGACGCTCGAGCGGGGCGATTGGGTTTAAGTTCTGTGTTTTGACTTTTCAAATCACATTTTCACTTTCTCTTCTCTCTCCTACTTTTCCAAAAATACCATTGTTGAGTCTCTCACTCTAGAACTCAACCTTCTCTCTAGGTTTTAGAGTCCTCCTAGGAATCACATACTCCTCCGATAATGTTTATCCTTTAACACCCCCCTCACTGCTTAAATCAAGTGAGATGGTTCTACCACGGTTGGACGTCAATACGACCGAGATAACACAGCCATGCTAAAGCCGCAGACTAGACCGAGGTCCCACTAGCTTGGTTCTTCCTTTCACTGCGTGTACCTCGGTTTGACATATTCCAACTAGGTTGTCTGAGACCGCACTAACCACGAGTTTGGACCGAGCTAACCAATGGCAAGGTTTTGAGGAAAGCCCACCTTACTTTGGCTCAACATGGTATGACCGAGCTAACTATTATCGCTCTGAGGGTAGTGACCGAGCTAACTGCAGAGCTCTCTAGGACCGGGCTAATTTCTAGTCCCTTTTACTCGACCTCTCTTATTATAGCCCATAGATCGGCCCATTACCCAACTCGGCCCAATTTACATATAAATTACCCTCTCAATTGCCCCTTAATTCCATCTGCGCAGCATGATAGGGATTACCTGTTACCAGCCGAGCTAATAGCTTTGGCTTGTCAACTGAGCTAAAAAACCTTAGCCTTCCAACCGAGCTAGAAACTTCAGCTTTCCAACCAAGCTAAACTCACTCCGGGCTACTTTAATATGCCCGGTCAAAAAACGTCTCTTCAATCTTTGTAACTAAATCGCTTCTTATTCCAAGGACACGTGGCACACCCTTATTGGCCCAGTGTAGCTGTCACGCCGCCCTCGTTCCTCGCGACATTTGAACGGTCCCGCCCAAAACTTGAGCTTTTCACCAAAACCCTACTTTTTGAATCATTTACTCGTACTATTCACCACTTTCTCTCTCTTCGAACTTCTTCTCCCTTATTCTTTTGCAACTGCGGAGCTCGTGTTCTTGCTGATACTACCTCCATCTTCAGTGTCGTCACCTTGAACTGGTAAGTGATTCGAATTTTCTTCCTTTCTGTTGATTCCGCACCTCTTTTTGCAACACAAAGCATGTTTATGTTTTTCAAAGCGTATGTTCCATTTTTGCTTCCATTTTTTGGAAAAACCTTTGTAATATAACCACTAGTACTCACGAATAAACTGAAGAACGTTGCATCTGATCCAAAATCACGCATCAACCGAACTAGGATACTGTTTGTATTAGATGCAAGCCTAGCCACAACCAACAACCGCACTAAAACTTATGCCATACTTGTGGTTTCCATAAGTTAGGGACCCTCTGCTTCTTTTAACTGAGCTATCGAACTGCACTAAGTTTACGCAATACCGTGCTAGAAAGCCTCAACCACCGACCGGGCTAAAACTTGGGACTAAACCAGCTCCTTTAGTTCAAACCGAACTAAGAATGCTGCCCCAAAGACTTAACCGGGCTAAGGACCCTTGCTCAAACCGGGCTAAGAAGGGGTAGTGGCCCACGTAGTCGAGCTAGGACTTCATTTATTTTGCCTTTGTCTCTTTTAGCACGGTCCAACGATCTGTGCTTAACACCTCTCTTTTTTCACTATGCGGACTTAGGCTGCCAAGCACTCCCTTGAACGCTCGACCGAGCTACTGAGCGTCCTTTCAGGACCGAGCTTATTTATTCGTAACTTAAAACCTCATGGGTAAATATAGATATTTGGTAAACACCAGGTGCTATGGTCGAGTTCCGAAGGGACTACCATATCCCTGATGATGTTCATCTCACTCTAGCCAAATTAAATACCATACCCTGGGGAAACCTTGGCTTTGTTCCCTTTACACTTCTTTCCATTGTAGAAACCGGACTAAGATTCCCTGTACAGCCCCTTCTATGCGAGTTCCTCAAACAAACCAACCTCTGCCCTACCCAACTTTCTACAAATTCATACCGCATAATAAATGGCATCACCGAGCTAAACCATCAGGCTGGCCTTAACCTCGGTTTAGCTGAGCTCTTTCACCAATACACCATAGGGTCAAATGAAGACGGCTGGGTTTACTATTTAAGAATAAGGCGCCGGCGTGAAAAGATAATAAAAAATACTCCGGATAAGGATGTCAACGATAATGATTTCTTCTGGGTATCTGGGAACTTTGAGGACCAACAAGCCCAGATCCCAGGCGACAGAATAAATTGGAACAAAGGTGAAGCCAGTAGGATTACCTCGGCTCAATTTCATGCTTTTTTTTTACTTTGGTTTCTTATATTGAACCATACTAACTGTTATCTTTTTTACTTCTTGCAGATTTAAACTTTCTCAAGTCCCAGTACAGCTACCCCAACTTAAACACACTCCGCGCCGCGCTGCGATATCCTAATAGAAGTTAGGCCAAACTACTGGATTTTGAGCCGACCTACCGATATAGCAGCCGCAGGAAGACCAGAGTGACTGATCTCCTCCTTGAACCTTCGCCAGAGCCAGATCCATCCTTGCCTCAAATCAATCTTATCCCACTAACTGCCGAACAAGAAATGGCCAAGAAGAGAGCCGTAAGAGCACTCCTCACCGAGACAAACCGGCCTAAGGTACCACAAGCCGGTCAAACCCAGGAGGCCGTGGTAGCCCTGCCATCTCATCAACCTGAATCATCTCGGACTCGCAAGCGTGCTCTGTCTTCTACTACCGAGCCATGCCTCGTTGATGAGAACGAAACTGTGCTTCCCCCAACCGAAGTACCGAGCCCACAACCTGAGAGCCCAGACCGAGCTAACTCTTTTGATTGGGCACCGAATTTAACATTTCAGAACCTAGCCATCAGACCAACAGATTCAGTGTGGCAGATAAAGATCACATACTGGCCTTCAACCTAGCTAAAAGCATGTGTCTGCCCCCTGATATGGATCACCACGCCCACCTTACCGAGCTAAAAGCTATTCGCTCGGCCACCAAATCAATGGTGCTGGTGAGTACTCTTTCCTTTATTTTCCTGTTTTGTGCAACTATTAGCTCGGTTCTCACTCAAAATTGCTTACCACATTCATGCAGGCCATGCAAAAGAACCAGATTGCTCATAAGCGTGTGCTAGAGCTACGCAAAACCACTGGTTACATGTACTATTTGTATATACGTGTTTTCTCATAACACTTTTCAAAATAGTTTTCTCTGTAACAAGTAAGAACAACTTGAATAGTACCCATCACTACTGATTTTGTGAAAAAAGTGAATTGGGACGTCTTAGATCCGAAATCATACTCCAACCGGACTAGGAAGTAGTTTGTAGTAGGTGCGAGCCTTAGCAAAACTGAACAACCAAGCTATGACTTTATGAACACTTGCTGTTTCAAGCAGGTCTAAGAACCTTTTGCTTTATTTAGCCGAGCTAGCGAATTAGATTAGGTTTGCATAATGCCGCACTAGAAAGCCACCATCACCGACCGAGCTAAAACTTGAGGCTAAACCAGCTTCCTTAGTAAAAACCGAGCTAAGATTGCTGCCCCAATAGCCTTAACCACCGACCAAACCATGACTTGGAGCTAAACCAACTCCCTTAGTTAAAACCGAACTAAGAATGCTGCCCCAAAAGTTCAACCGGGCTAAAGGCCCTCGCTCAAACCGAGCTCTATATGCATAATGGCCCACGTAACCGAGCTAGGATTTCATTTATCTCTGCCTTGTTTCTTTTAGCATGGTCCAACAATCTGTGCTTAACATCTTTCTTTTTCACTTTGCAGACTTTGATTTAGGTTGGCCAGGCACTCCCTTGTACGTCCAACTGAGATACCCAATATCTGTTTGGCGCCGAGCTAATATTCCAGGCTAATTTATACATAATTTAAATCTTTATGGGTAAATATAGGTTTTTAATGAACATACCAAGTGCTATGGCCGAGTTCCGAAGGGACTACCATATCCCTGATAATGTTTATCTCACTTTAGCCGAACTAGATACCATACCCTGGGGAATTGGCTTAGGAGGGGTGTTGGTTTTTCTAGCCAACCACTCTTCAGCCTAAATCCTTACTTCGGCTGAAGAGTACTAAGTGTTAGTTTTTCCAGCCAACTTCTTCAGCCTAAATCCTTATCTCGGCTGAAGAACAATAAATGTTGGTGTTTCCAGCCAACCACTCTTCAGCCTAGATCCTTACTTCGGCTGAAGAGTACGAAGTGTTAGTTTTTCCAGCCAATTTCTTCAGCCTAGATCCTTATCTCGGCTGAAGAACAATAAGTGTTGATTTTTCCAGCCAACCACTCTTCAGCCTAGATCCTTACTTTGGCTGAAGATTACTAAGTGTTGGTTTTTCCAGCCAACCTTTAAGTTGGGTATTTTTGCCAACCTAGAGTGAAGTGTTTGGTTATTCCGACCAAACGTCCTGCAGCCTGGATCCTTATCTTGGGCTTAGGAGATGTGTTGGTTATTCCAGTCAACCTCTAAGTTGGTGTTTCCTGCTAATCTAGAGTAAAGTGTTTGGTTATTCCGACCAAACGTCCTGCAGCTTGGATCCTTATCCTGGGCTTAGGAGGGGTGTTGGTTATTCCAGCTAATCTCTAAGTTGGTTTTTCCTACCAACCTAGAGTAAAGTGTTTGGTTATTCTGACCAAACGTCCTGCAACCTGGATCCTTATCCTGGGCTTAAGAGGGGTGTTGGTTTTTCCAGCCAACCTCTAAGTTGGTTTTTCCTGCCAACCTAAAGTAAAGTGTTTGGTTATTTTGGTTATTTCGACTAAACGTCCTGCAGCCTGGATCCTTATCCTGGGCTTAGGAGGGTTGTTGGTTATTCCAGCCAACCTCTAAGTTGGTTTTTCCTACCAACCTAGAGTAAAGTGTTTGGTTATTCCGACCAAACGTCCTGCAGCCTGGATCCTGATCTTGGGCTTTGGAGGGGTGTTGGTTATTCCAGCCAACCTCTAAGTTAGTTTTTCCTGCCAACCTAGAGTAAAGTGTTTGGTTACTCCGACCAAACGTCCTACAGCCTGGATCCTTATCCTGGGCTTTGGAGGGGTGTTAGTTATTCCAGCCAACCTTCAAGTTGGTTTTTCCTGCCAACCTAGAGTAAAGTGTTTGGTTATTCCGACCAAACATCCTGCAGCCTGGATCATTATCCTGGGCTTTGGTTATTCCAGCCAACTTCTTCAACACTGATCCTAATCTTAGCTGAAAAGAGTGCAAAGTTGGTTATTCCGGCCAACTATGCTTACAGTGCTCCTAACTCACTAAAACCATCTTTTACAAAAGGAAACAACTATACTGAAAAGAAACTACTTGTTTTATTGAGAAAGAAAAAATTACAGATACTAGAAAAAAAGCTAAAAATAAAATAGTTTGAGATTGGCAGCATTCCATGGCCTGGGAATGGCTTTGCCCTCCTCGTCTTCTAAGTGGTATGCCCCTTTACCAGCTAATCCAACCACTTTGTAAGGTCTTTCCCAATTGGGCCCTAACTTGCCATCTCCGGGTACCAGGGTGTTTCCCATTACTTTGCGTATTACCCAATCTCCGATCTTGAATTGCCTTGGATGTACGATCTTGTTGTACTTTCTAGACAACTCTTGCTGGTACGAGGCAATGTGAACCAGTGCTCTTTCTCTTCTTTCTTCCGCAAGATCGAGCTCCAATGCTATGGCTTCTCCATTTAAGTCTGGATCAAAATTTTCACTTCTAATTATGGGGAGGCCAACTTCCAGTGGGATTACTGCTTCCATGCCATAGGCTAAGGAAAAGGGTGTTTCGCCAGTAGACTGTCGAGGTGTGGTACGGTAAGCCCATAAAACGTGGAGAAGCTCCTCAGCCCACTTGCCATTTGCTTTCTCTAATCTTTTCTTCAATCCACCCAAGACCACTTTGTTTGATGCTTCTGCTTGGCCATTTGCTTGGGGGTATGCCGGTGTAGAGTTGTAGAATTCTATCTTGTACTCTTCACAAAAGCCTCTAAAGATTTTGTCGTCGAACTGAATGCCGTTGTCTGATATTAGTGCCTTGGGTATGCCGAACCGAGTGATTATATTTTGCCAGACGAACTTCTTCACATCTTTCTCCTTTATTGAAGCTAGTGCTTCTGCTTCCACCTACTTTGTGAAGTAGTCTGTTGCTACGAGGAAGAACTTGCTGTTGCCGGGTGCTGTAGGAAGTGGTCCTACTATGTCCAAGCCCCACATCGCGAAGGGCCATGGACTAGTTAAAGGTAGAAGCTCTCTGGCTGGTTGATGTATTTGGTGTGCGAACTTCTGACATTTCTCGCACTTCTTGACATACTTCTCCGAATCTGCTTGCATGTAAGACCACCAATATCCCTGCGAAATTGGTCTGTAAGCCAATGATCTCCCCCCTTTGTGGCTTCCGCATACGCCTTCGTGAATTTTGAACAAGAATGCTTGCACTTTGCTGGGGTGGACACACTTTAGGTAAGGTCCTCTGAAGGATTTCTTGTACAATGCCATTGATGGGGAGAGCCAAAAGCGCTGTGACTTTGTTCTTATTTTGTTGGCCTCTTTTTTTTCTTCCGGTAAGACGCCGTCTTTTAGGAACAGTATGATGGGATCCATCCACGAAGGGCCTAGTTCGGTACAACATACTTTTTCTACTTCGGGTTCTTCAATGCTTGGTCTTGGTAGGTAGTCAATCAGTAATGGATGAGGGATGGAGGTATCTACCATTGAAGCAAAGCCTGCTAGTTCGTCCACTCTACTGTTTTCTTCCCTGCCGATTTGCTCTATCCGCACTACTTCAAATTTCTGGATCTCTTTTTTGACTAACTCTTGGTACTTAGCCATCCTGTCGTCCTTTGCCTCGTAGTCACCTGAAATTTGGTTTACCACCAGCTGTGAATCACTGTAAACCATTAGCTCGGTGGCCTTCATATAGGATGTTGATTTTAAGCCTGCCAAAAGCGCTTCATATTCCGCTTCGTTGTTTGATGCTGGAAAGCTAAGGTTGACTGCTTGCTCTACCACTAGGCCATCTGGTGAGATGAGGACTATGCCTAGTCCTGCACCGTGCCTGTTGGACGCTCCATCCACGAAGAGCTTCCACATCTCTCAACGAACAGTTTCCAGCAAGTGGAGGGATCAGATGATGCCTTGGGATCAAGAGTGTTGCTGGTGTTTTCTTCAAGGTCCATGCTTGCTTTTTGCCCCTCGCTATTGATTGTACCAAGTCTTTATTCGTTGGTGAGTCTTGGCTTGGTGTAGCATGGTTTGCTTCTTCCTCCCTTACTTTACTCTAGTTTGCCTTAAGGTCTGACTGGGTATCCTGTACCAGGGGTTGCGCTATTCCGGCGTTAACTTCCAACCCTAGTTCGGTTGTATCAGTCAGGTCGACTGGGCAAATATGATGACTTCCTGGGGTGAATTCTACCACAAAGTCTGCCAAGGCTTGGGCTTTTATCGCGGTTCTGGGTTGAAACTTGATGTCGAACTGTCCCAACTCGACTGCCCACTTCAAGACTCGTCTAGAAAAGTTCGCCCTCTCAAACAAAGCTTTTAATGGAAAAGTTGTGAGGACGATTATTGTGTGGGCGTGGAAGTAATGCGACAATTTCCTTGATGCCATCATCAAGGCTAAGGCCAATTTTTCCAATGGTAAGTACCTGGTTTCCGCGCCCAGCAATGTCTTGCTGACATAAAAGATGGGCAGGTGTTGGATTCCTTCAGCTCGGACCAACACTACACTAATTGCGTGCTGGGAAACTGCCAGGTACAAAAATAGTTCTTCTCCAGGTATTGGGGTCACTAGCAGTGGTGGAGAAGACATGTATTCTTTTAAACTTTCTAGGGCGCGGTCACACTCTTCATCCCACTCAAACTTGGCCTTTAATGCTTGAAAAAATGGTCGACATTTGTCTGACAACCGACTGATGAGCCGGTTGAGCGCGGCTGCCATACCGGTGAGATACTATACATCTTTTACTGAGTTGGGCCTCTTTAGATCTTGAATTGCTTTGATCTGAGAAGGGTCTGCCTCTATACCTCGGTTGGTCACCAGGAAGCCTAGGAACTTGCCAGATCCTACGCTGAACGCACACTTGGATGCATTAAGGCGTAGCTTGTGCTTCTTCAGGATCTGAAACATCTCACCTAGGTCCCTGAGATGGTCATTCTTATCCTTGCTCTTGACCACCATGTCAT
>NW_021024625.1:456036-515275 GCF_004153795.1 Camellia sinensis
CTTCTGGCCAAGGCCTTGGCCTGGCATGCTGCTGGCTTTGGCTGGGCTGCCTTCTTATATGCTTATCTGTGAATGTGGATATTGTTGTTATACATATCTGTTGTAGAATGTGGATATAGCTTATATGCTTATCTGTGAATGTGGATATTGTTGTTATACATATCTGTTGAGAATGTGGATATAGCTTATATGCTTATCTGTGAATGTGGATATTGTTGTTATACATATCTGTTGAGAATGTGGATACAGCTTATATGCTTGTCTGTGAATGTGGGATATAGTTTTTATACATATCTGTTGAGAATGTGGATAGAGCTTATATGCCTATCTGTTGAAAAAGGGAAAATGAAAAGTAAATTGGACTCATGAGTCGTATGACATAATATGTGATTTATGTGAATGTATCAGTGTTAGCCATCTATCAATTGCTAATCTTTTAGTCATTGTTCATGGTTGGTTTAGTGTATTTCTACTGGGCTGTGGCTCACCCTATATGGGAATATCATTTTCAGGTACAGGTAGCATGCCACCTCCAAGGACATAGCTTGGGAGGCTAGAGGCGGACATACTTCTGTCGTTTTTTTTTTTTTTGATGTATTACATGTAAATTCAAGCCAAGGGCTTAATGTGTAATTGAGTTAGCACTCTTTTGTTGTAACCAAGTGTTAACTTGGAAAGCTGTAAGCCCATAGGGCATTTGCTTTTGTTGTTAACATGTAATACTTATGTAATGGAATTCTGATAAATGGAAGAATGTGGAACTTTTATATATCAATAAATGTCTTATTTGATGGGTTTAATGTTATTATTTTGAGGGCGTTACAGAAACAGTCTTTGAATCCAAGGATCTCGAAGGAATGGGGACATCCTGAAACAGGGAAGAGCCTTCAGGAACCAGCGCAGCAGTCAAGGCACTCGTCCAACCCTTCACGAAGAGCTTATCTCGCAGCACTAACACCTCTTCCTTATAGCAGCCCCGGCTTCATCCCAACCCTGTTGCCAGTGTTTGGCTTCCAGCGCAGAACGCTTGGCAGCCATCACGGCGATAACAGCCTCCAATTCGGCCACCTTCCCCTCAAGTTGAGCCTGTGTCCCAATAGCAGCCTCCTTCGATTTTTCAGCCGAAGCAACAATCTTGTTCAAGCGAAATGCTTCCCTCACAGCGGTTCGGCTTCCTTCCTTCTCTGACTCCAAGTTTACCGTCAGTCTCTTCGCATTCATTGTGGCCTCCAGCACGGCCCTTTCCAGCTCTTCAGCACAGGTAATGGACAGATGCATTCTCTGGATATACTGCAAAGGATAACGAAGAACTAAGCAAAAGAAGACCGCAACGTAACAATAAAGAAACACTTACAGCAGTCATCATCTGAAGGGTCCCCTTCAAGATAGGAATATCACGAGGCCCATTGTGGTCGGCCATATCAACCGGCATCAACAAAAACTTAGTCAAATGAAAGGCAAAATCTTGTGAAGCGACAACTGAATCAGAAGTGGAAATGGGCCTGCCCTCATGTGATATTGGCGGCTCCCATTCCTTAAAAGCATCATCCTCAGCAGGATCCTCAAAAGCTCCCCCCACCACTGCTTTGCCAGCCTCCCTTCTCTTTTTTGCTCGCACAACGACTGAAGTTGAGGGCTCGGCAGCAGTCGCAGGGGTCCCAGAAGCTCCAGCCTCCACCTTCACCTCCATGAGGCTCTTCACCTCGGTCTTTTCCAGAAGGGTTTGCAAAGCATTGGAGGCTCTGAAGGCCTCGGCCTCTAAATCCACCAACACCCTTCTCTTCGCCACAAACCCGCTCCCTGCGAAACTGGGGGCAGGGGAGGGCGCTTTCTCAGAAAGTGCACCCTGACTCCTGCGACAACTCGTGACCAGAGGAGTGAGAAACGTGTCAGTCTCGGTATCAGAGTCCAAAAGGGCAGTAGCGAGCCTTGCCTTCTTTGGAATAACGGAACGGTAAGTAGACTGGTAGTCCAATAACTCGGGTGCGGACCTCTTTTTATACCTCAGGGCAGCTTTTATGGCTTCAGCATTCTCTCGGTTCGGTCTTCGATGGAAACGAGAGGCCTCTGCAAAAAAGAAGTGACCCATTAGAGCAATATTCAAAATAAAGTAAGAAACGCAAAAGGCATTAGAAGGAGAGGCCCGAACCTGGGTAGCCGTCTTTCTGGGGCATCTGTTCAGACTGAAACTCAGTACCGACGGGGAACTCCCAGTTTCCACCAACTTGTAGGAAATCATCATTGTGTTTATCCGAATCAGGTAACCCGATAACCAAATGGCAATCAAACAAGTGAACACGCAAGTAATATGTACTGTGGTCTTTGTTATGAGAAAGAGTATAACAACCTAAGATATCCCATATGTCAAGGTTCAAACCCAATCGTCTATTAAGGGCAGATACGCCGCAAACAACATGGAAAAGGTTCACAGATACTTGCATTGGGTTAACTGGACTTGATGCAGAAACCGGCGCACCAACGGTCAAGAGGAAACCGAACCCCTCCCTCGACTATGGTTGCGATGGGAAAAGCAACGGTATTCCTCGTGCCCATACGCTTGGCGTCTACTTTCGCCAACGAAAGGGTAACGTCATTAGGAATATTATAGTCCAGGCGGAACATAGCCATGGCCTCGGGGGTATCAACCAGTGAACGGAATTTCCCCATTCAACAAACCTAATGAGATAGAGGTAAGACTCAGATAACAGAGTATGGAATACAAACAGCGAGCGGGCCAAACAAGATGATTAAGATAGGAAGAAGCAAGAGAAGAAGAATCATAGGAGGACTTACAGAGATTAGAACAGTGGTAGCAGAGCAAGATCAGCAGCAAAAAAGTCTGAGCAGAGCACTAACAAGACTGGTTCAGAGGAATGGGAAGAGTTCTTTTTCTCTCTTTGGAACTCACTAGAGGAACAAGAAAAGCAAATGAAGGAATTTGTATTATCAGCCAGAACATTAATTGCACCAGCCGGCACGCAAGTACACGGAGCACGACCTTCGGTATGGAATCGACGCACTATCTCTGCATACCTATCACACGTCGCCACGTGTTTCGTGAAAGGACGCATGCAGGAATTGTGTGTCAGGATTGAACCGTCACCAAGGCCGAACTGGTGGAGAACCGAAATGACGCGACGCTTGGAGAGCAGAACAATAGCTCCCCCCAAGGAGAACCTTAACGCAAGCTAGGGGGCAAATGAAGGGGCTAAATATGAAATGGGTCGGGTTCAAGCCTTGGGCCGGCCCAATCCGCTGAAGTCCAAATCCGAGTGGGCTGGATGAGTATATAGGCAAACCAGTTGAGCCCAACTTCATGATCTACAGTCCACCCAAGTCCTCAAGCACTTGGGCCCAACACCGCAGTGGAAAGGCTAGTCCAGTCGTGGTGCTGGGCTGGGCCGAGTTGCGATACTGAATCTGTGGGCCGAACAGATAACAGGCCGAACCCATACAAAGATATCCGAAAGGACCAGCCCATCTCTATGAATGATCCTGTACAAGGCCGAGACGAGGCATAATGATGTCGAGCTGAGGCACATCGGCACCGAGCTGAGGAAACCTCACAGGGAAACGTGGAAGTTGTGAACTTGTGCATATGCAAGTTGCCACCTCAGCTGGTCCCCTACACCTAGAATCACGGAAGTTGTTGAATCAAAGGAATGTGGTTTGTTATCAGCATGACTACAATGAATATATACATTAAATAGCAACTACCAGGTGGTCCCCTACCATAAGCAATGTTGAAAGGACACCTGGCAGCATCTAAGCCCCAGGAATCCACCTTGAGAAGCAAGCAAGGAACCAACATATATATATAATATGAACTACACATGGAAGGTAACTGAACAATTCCAAGAAAACTTACAAACTCTATTCGATATTCATTCCTTCTCCGATCACTAATTCCCACACCGGAGGGGTTATCCGGCCAACCCCAGCCGGGCAGCTCTAACAGTGCTTCCTGTGGCAGGAGCCTTAGTGCCTGGATAGTCCAACCGAACGCAGGGCCCCGATCCATTTCATCTAGCACGGAATCCGGTACGCACACTGCTTAACAATAGTGAGAGAATTGCCTTCAACATGTATGTCATGAAGCCCCAACTCAACTGCAAAATTCATGGCCCTCAACGCGACATAAGCCTCTGCGCAATCTGCATCGCCCCAACAATGCACTCTTTTAGATAGAGATGCAATCACTGCCAGGGCCGGCTGACCATAAGGCCAGCCAAGCCCAAACTTTAGGCCTCAAATTTGGAAAGGCCTAATTTTTTAATATAATGTAATAAGTACACGTGATTCGTTATTCATTTTTTTGAAGAAAAAGTCCAAAACAAAACAAAATGGTTCAAACTTTATCTTGTTTAAAATAAAATTTAAAAAAAAATGCAATTTTTTTTTTTTAGATGGGAACAGTTATTTCATTTTTTTGAAGAAAAAGTCCAAAACAAAACAAAATGGTTCAAACTTTATCTTGCCTAAAATAAAATTAAAAAAAAATGCAATTTTTTTTTTTTTAGATGGGAACAGTTGAGTCATAACGGTGAAGAAAAAGTCCAAAACAAAACAAAATGGTTCAAACTTTATCTTGTTTAAAATAAAATTTAAAAAAAAATGCAATTTTTTTTTTTTAGATGGGAACAGTTATTTCATTTTTTTGAAGAAAAAGTCCAAAACAAAACAAAATGGTTCAAACTTTATCTTGTTTAAAATAAAATTTAAAAAAAAATGCAATTTTTTTTTTTTAGATGGGAACAGTTATTTCATTTTTTTTTTTTTTTTTTTGTAAATTAATGTGAGGGTTCATTAATTCTTCATTAATTCTTTCACTATAACAAACAAAACAATAAACTTAACAAGGACCAAGCCATCTTCTGGGTCCCGCGGTCCTGTAAAGTTGAAGGGGATGAGTTTGTGTTAAAAAAAAATTATTTTATAAATAGAAAATATAATAAAATAAAAATAATTCATGAAACAAATCAATTTATGAAACCAAATTGTATTTTTTTAAAAAGATTAATTTTAAAATTAAAATCAAACAAACCATACATATTTTGACTTTTTCAAAACTGACTTAAATGCATCAAAAGTGAAATTGAAAGGGAAAAAAAATTGTATTTGAACAAATCAATTTATCAAACCATAAGCAAAAAAAATGTAACTTCAAAAAAAAAAAAAAAAACCAACTTAAGGCCAAAATATATTCAATTCACATCCAACATCTATATAAAAAAAAAAAAAAAAAAAAAAAAAAAAAAAAAAAAAAAAAAAAAAAAAAAAAAAACCAACTTAAGGCCAAAATATATTCAATTCAAACCCAACTTAAAAAAAAATGCAATTTTTTTTTTTTAGATGGGAACAGTTGAGTCATAACGGAAGTGAAATAATTATTGCATTGATTGTAGAGATTTTTTTTTCTCTCTCTCCCTCCCTCCATTTGTCTCTCTCTCAAGCCTTGTATTTTTCATTTTGAATATTATTTTTTATCTAGCAAAAGAAAAAAGAGCTCTTTCCCCCTCCCCCCTTGTCTCTCTCTCTGCATTATTCTTCAAGTTTTGTTTACATATTTCTCTCTCAAGCCTTATAGTTTTCATTTTGAATATTATTCTCTATCTAGAGAAAGAAAAATAAAATAAAATAAAAATAACTCTTACTCTCTCTTTCTACACTTTGTTTACTTATTCTTTTACAATTCTGTCAAAGATATTGATTCATCATCAACAACTTCACAAACTGTTTAAATTTTTTTTATATATTTGTTTTTATATTTTCCTTTAATTATATTTCTAATTTAAATAATTTTTTCTCATGTTGAAAAAATTGTAGGAAATTTAATTACACATCTGATCAATACCTACTATTTTATCACTGGAGGTGTAAAATCATGTTCTATTGTTCTACCATTTCAATATTTTTTGTATTTTTATTATTTCTAGTGTTGTTCTCTTCTTCTTCTTCTTCTTTTTTTAAGAGAAAACAAATATGTCTAATAGAAAATATGAATTTGAATATAAAAAACTTGAGAAAAATAGAAAATCTTAAGAAGCTCTTGATAAATTCATTACAACTAATAAAAATATAACAAAAAATTTAGACGAAAATTCTGTAAATGAACAAGTAATTGATCCAAAAGAGTTAGAAAATATTGAAATCTTACCTTAAATCAACTATATTTCAAGAAAGATTAAGTAGATTAGTTATATTATCAATTGAAAAAAATTTGCTAACAAAACTTAAATATAAAGATTAAATTAATATTGTTAAATCTCAAAAAGTTAGAAAAATAAATTTCAAATAAAAAAATTATTATATAAAAGATCTCATTTTTAATTATTTATTACTTCAGATCACAGATTATCTGAGTCAGCCCTGATAATAGCCCCCTTGATCATGAACAATGACACCAATTCCAGTAGCTTTTGCTGCCCAAACACTGCCCCCACCGAAGTTCAATTTGAAAATTCCCTCCAAGGGTAATTGGCGCACTCGGTTGTGTGCCGTCAGACAGGGATGCAACAATACTTCGGCTCCATTTGGTTTCATTCTGAAATCATAATTTTATTTTCATATTCTAATTTTCTGTTTAATTATAATTTTCAAAATATAATTTTAAATCACATTTCAAAATACATTTAAATACATATTTGATAACCAAAGAGTTTTTGAATTTTTGGGTCTATCTGATCGTCCGCCCCGACATCCTCTTGGACAGTTTTTGAATTTTTGAGTCTATCCGGTAGTCTGCCCGGATCTCCTCCCGAACGTCCGGCCGACTGAGCGGAATAGTACTTTTTTTTTTACAATTGCCACCTGTTATTTGAAAAAATATATATATATTTATTTTTGATATTTTTTTAAATATATAAATTATTTTTTTAGACTAAAATGACAAATTATTTGGCTATTTGTTTAAAATTAACAAAAAAATTAAAATAAAAATTAATTTGTCACAGTAATTTTTAAAAAACAAAAAAACATTTTTGAACAAAATAATTAAAAAAATGTCAATCAAATATACAATCAAAAGTAATTTTAAAGCACTAGCTGAATATTTTTTTAACAAAAAATAATATATATTTTTTATATTTTAAATAAAAAAATATTTTCTGAATTTTTTGAATTTTTTAAATAAGAAATTTATTTTTTTCAATAATTATTTTTTTAAATTGAATTTTAAAAAGAGTTTGATTATAAGTTTTGAATAGAATTTTCAATAAAGTTTTAAGGTGTGTGTTTGGTTATGAGTTATAAGCTTTTAAATTAATTTTTGAAAATTCTTTTCAAAATTCATAACCAAACAACTTTTCTTTTTTTTTTTCAAAACTCATTTCAAAAATTCAAAATTCAATTCAAAACTCTTTTCAAAACTCATAATCAAACACATTTTCTCTTTTCAAATCATAATTCAACAACTCACAAATTTAAAATACAACTCCATTCTCAAATCATAATTTTAAAACTAAACTAAACATTGTCTTTAATCTTACATGAAATGTGAGTTAATCTTATTCCATATTAATCCAATTGGCCTTAAGGACATCTTCAACAGCTCACCAAATATTTCGTCAAATTTGAGTAAAAATTTGACAAATTCCTCTATTTTATATCAAGCTCTCCAATGGTGAATTTTTAACTGTCAACAAAACATAGGTCGTCTCCTAGACGACCGGCAAGTGTAATCCGAAAAATCTATAACAACTTTTCTGGGTTTGATTTGGTTTTGTACAATTTAACTTTTCTGGATAACAACTTTCATTTTCTCTCTCTACTACCCACCAAGATTCATTTTTTGGGTGAAAACCCTTGTGTTCCAATACCTCCTTATGATTTATTCACTGTGTTTAGTTTGAGTTTTCTGGATTAAATTTTTTTAAAACTGAGTTTTTTGATTTTCGTGTTTTTTTGTTTTTAGTGAATATTTTTAAAATTTTAAACATTTTTTTTTACTTTTTTAGATGCACCTAACTTAGATGTGTCTAAAAAGTAAAAAATTGTGAAAAAATATTTTAAAAAATTAAGAAATACATAAAAATACAAAAAATGTACTAAATTCTTGTATTTTTTTTTGTATTTTTGGTATTTAGTGAATTTTTAAAAGATTTTTTTTACAATTTTTTTACTTTTTAGGTGTATTTATGTTAGGTGTGTCTAAAAAGTAAAAAAAAAAAAAATGGAGATGAATTTGAAACCAAAAATAAAAACTTGTATTGGCATCAGTAAAAACAAAAAAATACGAAAAATAAGAGTGTAGAATTTTTTGAAAACTGTTTTTAAAAAATGAGAACCAAGCAAAGTGATTGTGTTCACATAGGAGAGATTGAAATTCTCTATCTAGGTTTTCTCAGAGTGATGCATCTTGAAGTCCTCAACAATGGCTACTTTGGTCTCGGGTGTTCTATTGAAGCTTCTACAACATATGCGCATAGATGTGAAGATTGCTAGTGAGCACAAGTCACCTGTATTGCAAATAGTGAGCATTGTCCCTGCACTAGCTGATTGTGAACTCTTCCCAAACCAAGGGTTTTACTCAAGGTATTAGATTCATTTCATGCCACCTATGTTTCTCTACCTGATGAACATGATGATCTAATTCTTAGTGATAAATTCCAATTGGGTCAATTCATACATATTGAACATGATGACAGTAGCACTAATGCTGTAAAGGTAAAAAAAAAAAAAAAAAATACAGAGGCGGTCATCTAAACGGTCGATCAGTTAATGTAAATTTTTTACTAATTTTTGTCTTAAGGTGGTCATCCGGGAGGATATCAGGCCAGATGTTCGACCGGTCGTTCGGTGAGTCAGCACTTAACAGCTATATATAGTAAATTATTGAAAAAGGCAAGACATCCTCAGTTTAGTGAAAGATTTGAGTTATTCTCAATTTGATACAGTTTTAATGAAACCGTTGGAGATAAAAAAACAAATTAAAAAAAATATTTTTTTATCAAATTTAAATTTAATGATAAATTTGATTAAATGCTAGAGATGCCTTAGGTTCACCTTTTTGTTAAAAAACAAACAAAAGAGGAAAAAAGGTAAAATTCTATGATCTGCATAAGAAGGTAAAATGTGAAATATCAATTGAAAAGACGCCCATTATGAAGTAAAAGTTCATCAAAAAATGCTAATAGGGTGCTTGGTGCAGATATAGGGATGCCGTGATCTTTGGTGTTTGGCAACACTTAAAAAGTGGTTTTTATTTTTTTTTTAAGTGACTTTTTTTTAAAAAATATTATGTCAATTTTTTTTTATTTTTTTATCCGTCTTTTTTAGATGACTTAAAAAAAATAAATTCTTTATAAAAAATGAAAAAAGCCAAAATAATTTTTGGCCTTTTTTTTCTTCTTTTTCTTTTTTTTTTTCTTTTTTTTTTGAAATTTTTAAATTTTTTGATTCGTCTTGTCAAGTTGAATTTAGAAGCCTAATTTTTAAAAAAAAATTTATATAAAAAAAAAATCACTAAAAATGAAAATAAGCCAAAGAAAAAGTCATCAAATAAGAAAAACTCCAAACACCATAAAATGATTTTAATAACTTGAAAATTAAGCTAATTATTGAGTAATTTGTGAAGGGGATGCTTTTTGTATTTAGATTATCAACTTTAATTCATTAAAAATTACATAAAACTGAACTAATAAAAACGATGATCCAAACAAGTTTTAAGATCAAAACCATAAATGGAAAAAATAAGAGAGTGTACACGGATCCAATATGCATGATGCTCTCCATATATTTAGAAGAATTAAGAGGAAGATATGGTCCCAGTGGATCTTCAAGTCCATTGGCAACAAGTGCTTGGAATTTTCATCAAAATTGATGCCCTTTGTCCCTTGTAGGAAGAAGACGAAACCTATTTTGTGTTCAAATTTTAGGTCACTCTTATTTCCGACTTTTTTAGCTTTTTGAGGAAATTGGAATTCCCGTTGTGCCTTGTGACATAAGAGAGTGTACACGGATCCAATATGCATGATGCTCTCCATATATTTAGAAGAATTAAGAGGAAGATATGGTCCCAGTGGATCTTCAAGTCCATTGGCAACAAGTGCTTGGAATTTTCATCAAAATTGATGCCCTTTGTCCCTTGTAGGAAGAAGACGGAACCTATTTTGTGTTCAAATTTTAGGTCACTCTTATTTCCGACTTTTTTAGCTTTATAAGGAAATTGGAATTCCTGTTGTGCCGTGTGACACAATGGCTTGTCATGAGGTCCCATAGGAATTTGTTCCAAGACTGTTTTCATAATTCAAGCCGTTATATTGTAAGGTTCAACAAATAAATCATCCAAACAAAAAATTAAGTCAATTAAACATCTGTAATCCCATATCAAGAGCACGTTTATTTTTTAAAAAAATAAACAATTAACATGATTTTGACAAGTTATTTAAAACAATTAAGACCTAACTATAGGGTTACGGATTTCCAATTAACTTAATTTTTTTTTTATTTATAGATTATATGCTTAATAAATCTTACAATATAAATAGTACGAATTATCAAAATAGGTCCGGAAAAAACTCTCAAAGCACCTTACAACAGGGCTGTAGTTCCTTGCGGCACAGCAACAATCCTTTGTACTTAGAGATCTCAAAAGTTTTACTCAATGTGTCATATGTGGGTCCCACACTCATGTGAGACATTTGGTAGAAAATTTAACAAAATTTTTGAAATCTTTAACATTACTAGGGAAACTAAAGGCACACGATCTTTTGTTATTTTATATCCCAAAATTTTGATAGCAATTTAATCATATATGGAGATTTTTATAACTCAAAATTTTCATATGATCTATCTTTTGTTATTTTATATCCCAAAACTTTGATAGCAATTTAATCATATATTGAGATTTTTGTATCTCAAAATTTTCATATGATCTAATAATTGACAGTAGTTTAAGACAAAATTGGAACAGAGAACTTGAAAACAAAAAATCCTTAACTAAAATTAAGCTCTTCTCTACTCACATGGTGGAAACACAATATGATGAAAGGCTACTATGATATGCATTTTATACAAAAAGTATAACTTCTATCATAATAATTTTTATCACAAAAAATATAACTTTTTTAATTACCTATCACAAAAAGTACAACTTTGTTGTTTATAATTAAGAATACATACCATAAATTTACTATTCATAACTTTCACCATAAAAATCCTATAATTTTCTTATCATATCACCTATTTAAGGGTGCACAACAGCCCCCAAGTGAGTCTTCCATGACATGAAGCTTGTGCAAGAGATTTGTCAATTTGTATAACATTTTTATTGGAGATAAAAGATTCTCCAACCCTAATTAAGCTTGTCGTTATTTTTAAGAAACTTTTGGTTAAGAAAAATATTACTCAAAAAACTTATAAATACTAAGTTACGGTGACATATTTAAAACCGTAAACTATAATTTTCAATGAATAAATCATATAATTTTCTTATCATATCACCTATTTAAGGGTGCACAACAGCCCCCAAATGAGTCTTCCATGAAATGGAGCTTGTGCAAGAGATTTGTCAATTTGTATAACATTTTTATTGGAGATAAAAGATTCTCCAACCCTAATTAAGCTTGTCGTTATTTTTGAGAAACGTTTGGTTAAGAAAAATATTACTCAAAAAACTTAAAAATATTAGGTTACAGTGACATATTTAAAACCGTAAACTATAATTTTCAATGAATAAATGCATATAACTACACGAATTTGTGTAACATTATATATAAAATTTTTGTTTATGTAGCATTAAACAAACAAACAAACTAACTAACCAAAAAAAACACCCCATATTCTAGTCATGTGCGCTATATCATCATGGAGAGTTGATAACAAGAAATGAGGGGTATCCAAATTTTCCAACAAAAGCCTACTTTCTTGGAATTGGACTCATATGTAGGATGGACAAACATTAAGTTCGGGCAGATTCGGGCCAGACGAATATTCTATAGTAAAAATATGTGTGCTTTAATTTCATATTACTCAAAAAAAACTTATAAATGTTAGGTTATAGGGACATATTTATAAAACCGTAAACTCTAATTTTCAATGAATAAATGCATATAAACTACATGAATTTGTGTGACATTATATATATAAATTTTGTTTATGTAGCATTTAAAAATAAAAATAAAAATAAAAATAAAAACCCTTATTCTAGTCATCTGCGTTATATCATTATGGAGAGTTTTTTTTTTGTTACAGGAAAATCCTCCCTGCCCTCCCGCAGGTCCAAAGCAGCGCCCCTTGCAGAGATCACCAGGGTGTCCTGTTAGCCGTTCCGAGCGAGGAGACTATAACCTAGGAACTTGTCCCGACCTCCCAAGACAAGCTCCGTTTAAGTCAGGACTCGCAGAGCCGGGGAATATTGAACCCGCACCAAGTGCTGATTAGACAACTTGAGATCCAACCTCCTAATCAACAATGCTTCATCTAGAAAATTGACCCAAGAGAAAAGAGAATTGAACATGTGACCTTAGGACTTAAACCCCAAGGCTTAACCATAATGCCACCCACCCTTGATAACAAGAGATGAGGGGTATCCAAATTTTCCAACAAAAGCCTACTCTATTGGAATTGGACTCATATGTAGGATGGACAAAAATTAAGTTCGGACAGATTCGGGCCAGACGAATATTATATAGTAAAAATATATGTGCATTAATTTCATGCTTGGTCCGAACTGATATCAGCATAATCTAATTATTCCAAATGAGTGATGTTACAAATTTTAAAAAATTTATCAAAATTTCTATGGTAAAAATTTTGATAGAATTTTTGAGATCTCTAATATTTTTAATCCCAAACTCAGCCCTAAAAGAATGTTTAAATTCTAAACCTACCCACTTAATCCAATACATTTGAACTATTACAATTTTTTTTCTCCTTGAAGGACTATTAAATTATTTAAACCAGTTTAATAATTATTTGAATTTAAAATATTTATAAAACTCAATTATAAAATAAATAAAAAAATTCAAGAAGTGCTTTAGTTTAGTTTAAGCTATAGAAAAAAGTAAATTTTGCTGTATCTTTTATTATTTTTTTAATTTATTTTGTAATTAAATAATATAAAACTTAATACTAATATTTTCTAAATGGGCGAGTCGGGCCCGTCTATGATAAACCTCTTTATCCCAAGCCCAATCTGAAAAATTAAATGAGCTCAAACACTTTGTCCAGTTCGGCCCTATGAGCTAAATATTTTTCTCAAGTCTCAAAAATATCAAGTTGGGTTGAACGGGTTGGGCGGACCATCAGGCCGATTGTCACCCCTACTCATATTTGTGTTATACTTTTTGGCCTAATAATCTATTACAGGATTGTGTATTGGCCAGATATTTTTGGAAGGAAAAATCTTCAAGAAACCCAAATGTTCTTCAAAATCAGATTGATAATATGACATTTAACTGTTAAATTGTTTGATTTGGTCGAACTTTATTAGTTTTTAACAAATCAATTTTTTAAGAGTTTAGGTTATTGCAAGGTTCAATAGATTTTGGGTTTAATCACTCGAATTGCAAGGTTCAATAGATTCTAAGTAAAATATTTAGTGATCCAAATATTAACTTAGAATCATGCATTTGCCATGATGATCACAAGATCGAGTTTTATTTAATTTTTTATTCTATTTTTTCTAATTGGGGATCAATAGCCGACATCAAATCCATGATCTTTCAAAATTATTATTTAGTTTTCTTTTTGTTTCACATTCTTGTCAAGATTTATTACTCCAAAATAAAAAAATTCAGCTCCTTTGGTGCTCAATGAGTACTTGTGGATGCATCCCATATTACTTTGTGAGAATATTACATTTTGTTTTATAAGCTGACTAACTCCTTTTAAGGGAAGAACAAAACCGTGAAGGTACGCCCAAAGCGGACAATATTGTGCTGATGGGGGGTAGACGCCGTCTGTGGGAAACCAGTTAGCTGGGGGCCTATGTGGTTCTACATGCCTCATGAAGGTACATCCAAAGCGGACAATATTGATTTGGTGGGAGATCTCATGAAGGTACATCTGAAACAAATAATATTGGTCTGATGGGAGACCATCGCTCGAGAGTGTAGGCCCAAAGCGAACAATATTGTACTTATGTACGTCCAAAGCAGATAATATTGTACTGGTGAGAGTTTGACTTCTTCAGTACTTATATGAACGAAGTTTGGGATGGGGCCAAATGAGGACAAGACCCTCAAGTTTTTTCAATTTTCTTCTATTATCTCTATAATTTATGAGTATTTTTACAATATGTATTTATATATATAGAATAGCTCTCTTAAATTTTTAAATTTTTTTTACTACGTACTACATGGCATGACATGATCCCCAACTATTCATTCATTACTTAATAATATTGTTGGCTACATATTTTGTATAAGCCAATCACAGTTCGACACGTGGCAGGATGAGGGCAATACGGGAAGACAATTCAAATCTTCAATCATAATCATACACGTGGCAGTTAGTATTGGTTATTGTGGATCTGCATAGCACTGGATCAGCAAAGAGATACAAAATGATGTGGCTTCAACGGTTACTCATATTTAAATTCGGAATTAGGAGGAAAACCTAACTGTAGATAAGGCATAGTGGAGCTAACTATAAGGCAACATGATCAGCGATCATGAAGGGATGATTTGACAGTTAGAAATTTATTTCGACGGTTGTCATTGAGAAGTATAAATAGCATGGAAGGCCCCAGAAAGAAGCACCAGACTCAGATCCAAAGAACCAGTTTTTATCTACTTTATTTTCCTTCCAATTTTTACATTTCTTGTTCTTTACATTTCTGTACTTCAAATTTCTGCACTGCACTTCATTCATAGGAGTAGTTTCAAGTAGTTTATTGTTGTAAACTCTACGAGGCTGATTTGGATCTTTATAAGACTTCTATTTTACTTAATGAAATGTTACAATTGTTCTTCATATTAATCGTTGTTTGCTTAATTCTCCTAAACAAAGCCACCAGTAAAAGTCCTCTTCATTGAGGCTGAAAGAACTAAAACACAATAGTCTGATAATTGGTTGGCAATTAATATTCTGTAAGGACTGATTGATCCTTGCTAGCACGCTCAAAATTACAAAAATAACATTCGAAAGCCAAAAAGCCAACATATATTTTTGGCACGCCCGGTGGGACTAATTAAAATGGCTAAACATAGACGACAAGAAGAAAATGAACGCTTGGAAGAAGTCGTGGAAAGAGAGGTAGAAATACCTAATCCAGAGGATAATGTGATAACACATCCTGTAGAAGTACTTGTTTTATCGGAACCTATGGTCAAACAGACTAGCACTTCGGAACAAGTACCACATGTTCAAAGTATTAGGCGAGGCCAAGGAATTGGACCATCCACTGTTTCATCTACTCAGCCAATGAATCCATGAGGAGGCCTAGTAGATCCCATGGGACAGCAATTAATGAACACAATGAAAAGATGGGCAACATCCTTTTTGGATACACTTTGTCCAGTTCGGCCCTATGAGCTAAATATTTTTCTCAAGTCTCAAAAATATCAAGTTGGGTTGAACGGGTTGGGCGGACCATCAGGCCGATTGTCACCCCTACTCATATTTGTGTTATACTTTTTGGCCTAATAATCTATTACAGGATTGTGTATTGGCCAGATATTTTTGGAAGGAAAAATCTTCAAGAAACCCAAATGTTCTTCAAAATCAGATTGATAATATGACATTTAACTGTTAAATTGTTTGATTTGGTCGAACTTTATTAGTTTTTAACAAATCAATTTATTAAGAGTTGAGTTTATTGCAAGGTTCAATAGATTTTGGGTTTAATCACTCGAATTGCAAGGTTCAATAGATTCTAAGTAAAATATTTAGTGATCCAAATATTTTGTCGAATCATCCCTTCATGATCGCTGATCATGTTGCCTTATAGTTAGCTCCACTATGTCTTTTTGGATCGAATGAATACTCATCAACCAACTAACGTAAAGCACATAGAAGAAATTTCAAATGTCCCTCAGTAAAGATTGGCTAGAGGTAAACAGCCTATGCAGAGTAATAGACATACTAATGGTCAAACTAGTAACCAAAACTATGAAAGACCATCACCTCAGTCTTGGTATGAGCCTCTTTCGAGGCCTAATGCCTCATTATGTAATAATGAAACCATGCAAATTGGTGGATCTGGGCCAACATAAGAAAATGACATAAGGATGCTCCCAAATCCCATGTTCGAAGCCATACCTGGCACAAAGGGGTTCATTAATCCTTTGTTCGAATTTGTACCCGGGGGGTTGGAAGGGTTTTCTGCGACTAGAAGAGACACAACACCTGTTTCAGCACCTTTCACAGGTCCTTTCGTAGTACAGGCTCAGAGGGGTCACCCTTACCCTCAACAGCAGCCAGCACCACAAGGACAACCAATCCCAAATATACCGCCCCATAGACCAAGAGGACCTTAGGCACAAGGTTATCTACCAAATCCTGTGTTTGTTCCTCCAGTAGTGATTCAACAAGCACAAAATATGGTTCCTAGGGACCAAATTGTTGATATTGTTAGAGAGATGTGTGGACCGATGGCTCAGGGGGTTCAAACTCCTGTGTACAGGAAGCCATATCCAGAATGGGTAGATAGGGTGTATGAATACCCAAGAGGATTTAGGATACCAGACTTTGCTCTTTTTTGTGGGAATGGAAACCAATCAACGGTTGAGCATATTGCTAGGTTCGCTGCTCAATGTGGCGAATTTACCAATAATGATTACATGAAGTTAAGATTGTTCCCAAATTCTCTAACTGGGGCATCCTTTGTATGGTATATTAACCTTACACCTGGCTCTATCCAAACTTGGCAACAAATGGAGGAGGCATTTCATGCACAGTTCTTCCAAACAAAGCCAGAAGTTTTCATGGCAGACTTGGCAAGATTGAGTCAAAGGCCTGATGAGAAGGCTACTCAGTTTATTGCCAGATTCAAAAGAGCACGAAACAAATGTAGGATCATCTTACCAGAGCCTGAATTTGTGAGATTGGCTCAAAATGGTCTAGAGTTTAGGCTTCAAAAGAAGTTTGACTCAACTGAGTTTAAAGACTTAGTGGAACTAACCTATAAGGTGTCTAGGTATGAAGCATTACTAGAGGAAGAATAAGATTGATGTAATGCATCATACAAGACGTATTATAGAGATCCTAATTATGAGATTGATGCAACAGAGATTGTAGGAAAAGAACCTGTGATCTGTAAGGCATTAATTCATAAAGACACAACAATAGACCAGCAGTTTAAAAAGAAAGACCTTCATAGGAAATACTCTTTCGATTTAACGAAGGCAGATGACATTTTTGATCATTTGTTTGCGGCAAACTTCCTGAAGTTACCAAAAGGAGTCAAAATTCCGTCTCCAAGGGAACTTAAAGGAAAAGTATATTGTAAATGGCATAATTCTTGGTTTCACTCAACTAAAAACTACATTGTTTTTCGAGACAGGATCCAAGAGTAGATTCGAAAGGGGAGTGTAAAATTCCCAACTAAAGCAGAAAAAGCCATGGGGCTTGACACTAATCCATTCCCAGAAATTGAAGAAGTGGCAGCCAATGTTATTGTGCCAGACTTTCATAATTTATCCTTGAAAGAATTGGAAGAGGTCAACGTGCAAATACATGTTGCGAGCCAAACTACTGTCAAGAAAGATACTAGAAGTTTACCAGCTGTTACACAAGGTGTTACAGGCCAGAGGGAAGACCCTGATGAAGAGGCACTGGATGATGATTCTTTAGAGGCAGCTGTCATGCAAAGAATGTGTCCCAGATGCAGGTTGAGCTATAAGTGGTTGAAAGGGCTTCCAATTGATGGGAAGCAATATTACAAGGATGTGTAGAGGCGTCCTAAACTAACCAGTGCTTATAACAAAAGGCCATATCCAACTGGTATTAGGCAACAGCCATTAATGGTTGAGCCAACAGCCACTAGAGTACATTCCAAGGGCAAGAAACCTCTACATGAATCCAGACCACCCAACTATTACAGAATAGAGGGCAATCATTCTGATAGGAAACTTGAAGTGGGTTCAAGTCATGGGATCAAAGCCAGAGATTGGCCCCTTAGATCAGCCTCACACAAAAACGAAAGTGGCCACCTTCATAGAAGGCTTGAATTAGGCCCAAAACAGGTAGTCAGGGCCAGGCAGTGGCCTTCACAGCCAGCCTCGAAGCTGGCTTCGAAGGAAGAAAGAGACAGTTCAACAACTGGGTTAGTGCATTCATGGGTACCTAGAGTTCCAGATTGGTTTGTCATGCAGAACAAACCTAGGAAAATGTCTACCCAAAGAAATGTTGTTGGACACCAAGGTAGGATGATTAAACCTCATTTGGTGGCTCTAAATAATTGGGTGTTACTTAAGCATCCAAAAACAAATGAACCAAATATGGTCCCAGTGATTTCTAGGTCCCAAAGGAGGAAGATCTAACGAAGGTACACTCAGTACCAGAAGGATCTAAAAGAAAGTGGAGAAAGCTCTTCATTGGTCCAGCCAAAGGGCCAAGCAGAGGAAGAAAAAATTTCAAAGTTAGATCATAATCCAAGATCGACTCCTCAAAAAAAAAAAGAGTTGCAGTAGAGAGCAATTGACCAAAGTTCATTCTGAACTGATAGCCAAAGAAAGATCCAGTTTGGCAGGATTGGAAAAGGCTTTGATAGAAAGTGATAGTGAGACAAAGGGAGAAGCTAGCCTAGGCCAAAGGAAGAAGATGGTTGAGGAAGAAATGTTTGAAGCCTTCATGGCTGAACAAATATTTTTGGTCGAAAAACCAGCAGAAACAGACCATTCGAATGAGGTTGTTAGTAATGAAGTGCCAGAATGTAGCATGGAAGATGATTCTGAAGCCATTGAACAAGTTGGCCAGGAAAATAAACAGGTACAGCCAGTCGTCCAATTTGGCTCGTTTCCTCCTGTGTCAGTGAATATGGTGCATATACTACCCCAGGAGTTTCAAGCTGAAGATGAAAACTAAGGTCAGGAGATTGACCCAATTCCAGTTTCTAGTGAAGACTCACAAGTGAGTATGGTGCATGACGAATCTGAAGTGGCCACACCAATGGAAACTGGAGACGAGAGTGAGAAAAAGGTGAGTGTTAACCTCTCATACCCTTTTGAATATCCCACAACATCCATGACGCAACATGTCAAACCCTTGTATATCAAGGCCTTCTTCGACGAGATACAGATGAACCGGGTATTAGTGGATAATGGGGCAGCAGTGAACCTGCTTCCGAAATCTTCTTTGAAGAAACTAGGAAAGGGGAACCCCAGACTAATCCCAACCAGTACAACCATTGCTGGTTTTGCTGGTGACAAATAGATGGCTCAAGGCATTTTGCCCATCAACCTAAGTATGGGAACCAGAGACTGCATGACGGCATTCTTCGTTATCGACAGTAATGCTAAGTATAATGCTCTACTTGGTAAGGATTGGATTCACACCAACAAATGTGTGCCTTCCTCTCTACATCAGAAGATCATGATGGCCTTGTGCAATGGAGAGATAGAGGAGATCAATGCAGACCCTCAACCCTTCATAGCTTGTGCAGATTTTGCAGAGGCCAAATTATATACTGAATGAGTGGCACCACTCATTGTACTGAGGAAACCTGATGGATCAGCCGAAGTGACGGCTGATGAGGAATTAGCACACCTGAAGCACTTAGTCCAAGAAAGAGCTGATGAAGAGTTTGTCGCTAAAGATGACAATGATGCCTGGTTGTAGGCAAAAAGATGGAACCCAGGAGGCCAGATCTTTGGCTTTAATTAAGTTCTCAGTATTGAACATAAAATTAATAGTCCAGAAGATGCAAGAGCAAGAGAAAGAAGCCATGGCAATTGGCTGTAAGCAGGAGCAGCAACAGGTCACGGTTTTGGCCTTGGATAAATACTGTGCATTGGACATTGAAACAAAAATCCAAGAGATATAGAAGAAGAAGCCTTGTGGACAGACTTTGTCTATGAAAAGGAGGGCAAAGATGTTAAATCAAAGAAACTGGGAGCAGGACAAAACAAGAAGACTACTTCGAAGATGGAAGAAATAAAAAAATAAAAAATAAAAAAGCATCAGTGAGTCCTCAGATGCAAGACCCTTTGGAAGAAGTAAACTTAAGGGAAGGCTCTATACAGCAGCCCACCTATACAAGTGCTTGGTTCAATGCTCTTGACAGGGACCAGTTGTTGGTGGTCTTGAAGAAATATAAAGATTGTTTTGCATGGTCTTATAATGAACTACCAAGATTGGATAGGTCATTAGTAGAACATAGGCTCTCTATGAAGCCTAATTTTAAGCCATATAAGCAAAAACTAAGAAGGATGAGTCCTGAAGTGATTCAGAAGGTCAAGGAGGAAATTCTTAGGCTTCTCAAGGCAGGTTTTATTAGGACAGCCAGGTATGTTGAATGGCTATCCAATATTATGCCTTTAGTTAAGAAGAATAGTAACATGAGGGTATGCATCGATTTCAGAAACTTGAATTTAGCAACTCCAAAAGATAAGTATCCTATGCCCATAGTAGATTTATTGGTGGACAATTCAGCAGGGCACAGAATTTTATCAATGATGGATGAGCACTCTAGTTATAACCAAATCTGCACTGTAGAAGAGGATATCCACAAGACAACATTCAGATGTCCTGGGAATATTGGCACCTTCGAATGGGTTAAAATGCCATTTGGCCTGAAGAATGTTAAGGCTACATATCAAAGGACTATGAATACTATCTTTCATGATCTCATTGGAGGATATTTAGAGTGTTACATTGATGATATAGTAGTAAAGTCCCAATCCATGGAGGAACATTTGTTTCACTTGGAAGCAGCTTTTGAAAGAATGAGAAAGTTCAAGTTGAAACTTAATCCTCTCAAATGTGCTTTTGGCATATCAGCTGGAGACTTCTTGGGCTATGTAGTACACAAGAAGGGAATACAGATTGATCAGAACAAAGCCAAAGCTATCATTGAAGCTAGACCTCTATCAAGTAAGAAAGAATTACAAAAATTCCTTGGACAGGTTAATTTTCTTCGAAGATTCATTTCTAATACTGCAGGGAAAACTAAAGTATTTTCTTCCTTATTAAGGTTGAAAGAGGAAGAGGAGTTTGTATGGACAACAAAGCATCAAACTGCTTTCAAATGAATCAAAGCCTATTTGGCCAACCCTCCAGTGCTGATGCCACCAGAGGGCGATAAGCCCTTAAAGTTGTATATAGCTGTAGCAAACGATTCATTGAGAGTTTTCTTAACCCAAGCCAATGAAGAAGGCAAAGAGCAATCATTTTATTACCTTAATAGGTTTCTAAGTTCTTGTGAATGTAAATATTCAGCTGTAGAAAAACTGTGCCTTGCATTGTATTTTGCTGCAGTGAAATTAAGATACTATCTTTGCCTACAACTGTCTTGGTAATTGCATCCACAGATTTGGTTAAATATATGTTATCTAGACCTATGTTGAGGGGAAGAATTGGCAAATGGATACTAGTTTTATCAGAATTTCATTTTCCCAAAAGGCAGTAAAAGGACAAGTTCTAGCTAATTTCTTGGCAGATCATCCATGTCAAACGGAAAGCCAAGAGATAATGGAACTTGGTATGGTTAGTGTTGAACCACAGCAAATGTGGTTCGATGGATCAAAAGCCAATGGTCTAACTGGAATTGATGTGGTGATTAAGTCACCACTAGGGGTAGAAACCACACATGGTTTCAGAGTGGATGAAATTACTTGTTCCAATAATCAAGCTGAATATGAAGCTTTAATAATGGGACTCAAAATACTTATTGGATTACAAACTCATGCAGTTGATATATTTGGAGATTCCTAATTGGTGGTTAACCAGGTGAAAGGGATTTTCAAATATTAAAGTGTGAACATGTTGCCATACTATGTTGTTGCATTACATTTGCTTTCTCAGTTTCAGATAGCAAATGTAACTTATGTCCTAAGATTCTTGAATAATAAAGATAATGATGTGACTCAAAAGACTTCGAATTTCAAGAGAAGGGATAACACTCAAAGGAACATAAGCTAAACAACATATCAAAAGGTAATACCACCTTTAAATAGAAGGAATATGGTCTTAGAGGTCAATTATAATGACTTACAAGAACAAGATGGAGGCATCCAATAATGCAATATCTAGCTGGCCCGTCTTCGAAAGCCAGCAGAAAAATCAAATTGCAATCTATGCAATATATAATGTATGGTAATGCTCTCTACAAAAGGGGGGCAGATGGATTATTATTGGAATGTTTTGGTCCAAAGGAAGCATTGACAACCATGTCTGAGGTTCATGAAGGCATTTGTGGTGCTCATCAGCCTGGTGTAAAGATGAGATAGCTGCTTCGAAGGCATTCCTACTATTGGCCAACTATCCTTAAAGACTGCATAGAATATGCAAAGAGTTTCCAGGCATGTCAAAAGAATGGCACAATAAGGCATGTGCCCATAACTGACCTGCATGCAGTAGTAAAACCTTGGCCATTTAGAGGATGGGCCATAGATATGATGGGGAAAATACACCCACCCTCTTCGAAGCACCATTGTTTCATTCTAGTGGCTACCAATTATTTTACTAAGTGGGTCGAAGCTAAGCCATACAAAACTGTAGACCAGACAGAGGTTATTGGGTTCATTAAAGATTTGATCCATAGATTTGGCATCCCACAAACTATAACAGTTGATAATGGGACTGTTTTTGATGGAAAAATGGTGAAGTCTTTTGTGGCCGAGTTTGGAATTAGCCTTGTTAATTCCACCACATATTATGCACAAGCCAATGGTCAAGCTGAATCATCCAATAAGTCCTTGAAGAAAGGAATACAAAAGATTGTGGAAAATAATCCTAGGGATTGGCATAACTTATTGTTGGATGTATTGTGGGCTTACAGAACTTCTCCAAGGTCAAGCACAGGGGTCACTCCTTATGCCTTAGTTTATGGGCATGATGCAGCATTACCTGTGGAGATCAATGTTAAGTCCTTGAGGGTAAGATGCCAAGACCAGTTGGATCCTGAGCAGTACCATCAGAGTATGTGCTTGGAGTTAGAAAGCATAGATGAAGCTAGAATTCTGGCATTAAATAGCATTCTCTTACAAAAGAAGAAAACAGCTAAAAATTATAATAAGAAAGTCAAGTATATTGGCTTTGATGAAGGTGATTTGGTATGGAAGACAATACTCCCAATAGGGATTAAAAGCCATAAGTTTGACAAATGGTCACCTAACTGGGAAGGACCATACTTGTGAGAGTCCAAATTGCCTAGCAAATTGGGCAGGACAATAGGGCTCAACAATGCATTTGTAAGCTCTGGGGTTCATGGTCCTAATGAATAATTCTCTGGGAATCAGAATGAAGGCCCACATGTTTTTGTGTTGGGGTGTAGAACAAGACCTATCACTCAAAAAGGTCCTCAACCAGGATGGGCCAATATTAGTAGTTTCGAAGGAACGGAAGCTGTGAAAAGAAGGGGAAGTTGGGAGTTGGTGGAAGAAAGAAAAGTAAAAAATAAAGTTGGAAGGATATATTGAAACATTGGCTAACTTCATTCCATGGATTGTTCAACAATCTTGCAGCACTAGAGGAAGCTATTCTTGATTATAGGCCTTTGTAAGGTTTTGAAAGGAATCCTCAAGAAGGATGTCAGCAACTCCAAACAGCTATCCAAGTCTAATGTAAGCAAGGAAGTCTTACTAATGGAGGAAGAGCTCTCAAAATTTTTTAAAAGAGAATCAGCTAGGACTAATGGCTCAGCTTCATTATTAGCTAGCGGAGTGGTGGAAGTCATGTCAAAAAGACTAGCTAGCCTAAGATGTCCACCTCATCTGTTGACATAAAGGGTAAAGAAAGAACTCTGGTAGGAGGAAGAAGTGGCTGCATAAGAATAGGAGAAGAAAATGAAGTATCCCTAGCAGTCTCCATAGTTTTGGCTACCAGTACGTCAAGAGGAGAGGGACTGGAGCTAGATAGAGATAATGGACAATGAATTGGAGAGCTACTAGTGCCTTCTCTATAAGAATCAGCTATCATTGAAGATGAAGTAATAGCTGGAATTTCCTTAAGAGGAGAAAGAGCAGCAAGGCTTGAAGGGAGAGCAAATTGAGTAGAGTTAAAAGATAAATGAGGAAAGTACGGAGTTAAGCCACAAGAAAGGGATGTAGGAATGCTTGGCCTCAAGAAGGGTATGGAAAATATAGGACCAAGGGGTAGAAGTATTACTTGAATTGGCTTTACAATTCGAGGTCTTTCAACTTCAAATGAGATTGAAAGAGTCCTTATTCAAGGAGGAGGCAGAGTAGTTGTTGCTACAAAAGAAGAAATACAAAGTAATGTCAAGTCTCAATATCAAGAATTTGAGAAAAGAGAATAGAGGCATGAAAGAACTTACTGGTTTCAGAAGTGGTGGCTATGATTGGGGAACTGCGAAGAGTATAACGTCCAGCAGCTTGTTGTTTTCTTGCAATTTCTCTTTGAAGTGCATCAGCAGCAGCAGCTTCATCCCTAAGCATTTGTTGTTGCCTCATCTTCTCGGCCCTCTGAAATACAATAAGTTCTTTGGAATGTTCTGCTTCCATTACTTTAGCAGATGCCTCGTGAATGGGGTCTCCAGTAAAATCAAACAGAGAGACAGTCATTTTCTTCCTTCTCTTCAAGGGTGTCTCTTGTTCTTTTTCTGTCTCTTCTTTTTCTGTTTCCTATTCTTCTACATGAACCTCAGGTGCCTCCTCTTCAAGATCAAGTAAAAGCTTTCTTTTCTTTTGTTGTTGTTGTTTGCTCTTACGAAGGTTTAAAGCTTAGAATTTTTAGAGAGAATCTCTCTGTGAGGCACCCGCACCACCAACACCAAAGGAAAAGCTATAGGTAAGGACAAAAGCATCATAAAGAAGGAGAAAAGAAAAGAAACAGGGGTACATACTTTTCTTCGAGACAGCTCGAGTAACTCTAGAAGGAGTTAAGACAGCAGAAACAGACTTTGTGGTGACAGACGCAAGAACTCAAGTGGCAGGAGCAGTGGAAGAGGTAACAACTCCAGCCTCTTTGGACTTGGTTTGAGGTACATCTAGTACCATTAACAGATCTTCAAGAGGAATGGCCAAATATACCTCTATATTGGCCATCCACTAGTTCTGGCACATTTTTAATATGTTGCCTTGTGGTATGAAGGGGAAGTACTCAAAGTCAATGAAATCCTGGATGAATTTGGAAGTTGCTTCTTCCAATCTAGATCTCTGAACCTTCAGATCCCTGCTAGTATGGTATTGGGACTTCTTGTGAGAAACCAAATTGCCTAGCAAATTGGGCAAGACAATAGGGCTCAGCAATGCATTTGTAATCTCTGGGGTTCATAGTCCCAATGAATAATTCTCTAGGAATCAGAATAGAGGCCCACATGTTTTTGCGTTGGGGTGTAGAGCAGGACCTAGCACTCAAAAAGGTCCTCAACCAGGATGGGCCAATGTTGGTAGGTTCGAAGGAACGGAAGCTGTGAGAAGAAGGGGAAGCTGGGAGTTGGTGGAAGAAAGAAAAGTGAAAAGCCAAGTTTGAAGGATATAGTGAAACATTGGCTAACTTCATGCCATGGGTAGTAGGGTTTGGTTCCAAAAACTTTAGGCATTTAGATTGCAACTCGGTAAAATATGCAAAAAGCCAAAGTTGAAGTATCCAAAATGGACCTCCCTGATTGGAATCCAAGGGTTTTTCACAAAAAAGAAAACAAGCTCTATAAACATGACCTAGAACATATGGAGCTAAGGCCACCTTTCTTTGTAAGACAAGTGCTTTGGCAAAAGAGGCAAATTCAAGCATGATCCTCTGAGAAGAGGTGCAGAAGAGGAACTTGCAAAGCCAATATAATATATATAAAAAAAAAAATTCCTTATCAATCACAGGGCCCTCTCTTTTATTCTCAACCTTGACAAAGTCGCTATAGGATGAGTTAAGAGAGGGGAGGGAAAAGGGGGTTTTGAGGTCAGGATAATCTAAACCAATGGGGGTACCAGTAGGGGACAATCCTAATAGATGGCAGACGTCAAGAACAGTAGGATCCATCATCCCACATCTGAATTGAAAGAAATTAAAAGCAGAATTCCAAAAGCAAAGGGTAGCAGGTATTAAAAAAGGGTCCTCCGAAATGGTGAACCTGGATAATTGGAGGGCGTCGAAGAGGCGGAGCTCCTGAAGATCCAGAGTCCTATCAGGGATGACCCGATCATACCATTCCTCCCACTCTGGTCTCACCGTGGGCCAGCAACGATGGGGGCAGTTCATCCTCCAGCTTCTCCAGTCAAGACCACCTTCGTAAAGGAGACAATGATCTTCTATACGTGGATACAGAGTTGGAAGCTCAGTAGAAATCTCCTTGAAGATGGGCCCAAGCACATACTCTTGCTGCTCATGATAACGAGAGATGAAGATGCGTTCGTCAATGGCTCTTTTCCCACCAGCCTTGTACTTCTCACACTCTTCATCAATGATCCTTTTCAAGGCTACAGATAGACTCACATGCTCCACAATCGGTATTTTCAAGGAAGAAGAAGCCATTGATAGAGAGATTTTTCAGAAGACAAAGTTGGGAAATAGAGTAAAAGGAAAGAGAAAGCCAACAGAAAAGGAAGGGTTTGTGTGTTAAGAAAACGAGTGAATTCAAAGCACGAAATAAAAAGGGTTTTTAAACCTTTGTGTCTGAAAATATACCCAATCGTGGAATTCATAAAGAAGTACTAAAGGTACGGATGTTAAAAGTTTCCTTCAATATTGATAGTTATGGAGGGAAACGCATCTCAAATGCTGATGTCAGCTTCGAAATAAAATATTTTGCTTCGAAGCCAAATTTTGGCGCCAAAATCAGACAACAAATGGCTTCAAAGGCAGGAAGTCAACCTCAAAGCACATTCCACACCTAAGGATGCAAGAATACTCAAATATTTGTCTACTTCAAAAGGATTAAGGACCTATTTTTAGGTTTCTTAGTGAGAGTAAAATCCTTCGAAGCAAAACTTAAAATACCTTAAGGGTAGAAATTGTTTGTTCTAAGTTTCAAACCAATAGTTGGTTTGATAATATACAGAAGAAATCACTTTTTTAGAATAAACAGTGCAGTCCTTAAAAGAGGTTTCCATATTTTGGAAAATGTAGACTGTTTGTTTGAAACAAAATTAGTTGATTTGAAATTACTTGATTGTATTAACCATATTTTGGGGAATTGAATATGATCAAATCAAGTTTCAAAGGGCAAAGTTGTTTAATTCAAAGCTGATAGTTGAAGAATTATGTTAGGCCTAGGGTCGGTATGTGAGGCGGTGATTGTTTTCTTAAAAAGAAGACTTCACACTTTGGAAGAGTTTGAGCTGAGATGGAGTTAAAGCACATCAACCATATAGTTAAGTTTACAATTGGAGTGGTAAATCAAAATTTGACAAATGAAATTCGGAAAGCCCAGTTTTATTGATAAGTGTTGTTTACACTGAGATTCATTTTATTACATTCTCGATTTCGTAGTAATATGGAATGGACAAAGTTACAAGGTCATGGAATTTAGTCCAACAAAATTCAATAAATGAATATTTTTTTCCTACTCTATCATCTATCTTGTCCAAGTTTGGTTTATCTAATTGATAAGCCCTTAATTGAGAAGAGAGTTGTTAGGCTTTCACTTCAAATTCAATCTGTTTTAGAGTTTTATCTGTGGTGTCCATCTCTTCTTCTTCATGTACTTCGTTCATATCAACATCCTCCACATACTCAGAATCCTGGCTTTTAAAGGCTTCAAATTCATCAAGAAGGTTCTCTACCTCATACTGAACCTAGATTCGAGCAGAAATGGCTTCATCCAGAACTTCACTGGTAATTGAAGCATGGAAGTGCCAGTTGAGCAGGAGCGGAAGCTGGTCTAAAAAGGTATAAAGCTCTATTTGGGCCACAAGGTTGAGAAGATGACTTCGAGACATAATGTCACAAGCCCATAGAAAGTTTTTGTGGGGAATGTCATCTCGAAGGACTTCAAAGGGTAAATAAGAAAAGGCAGCAAGCAAGGTCTGAGCCCTGAATTGCTGATAATGAGTTGGACGCGCCAGAACCCGGTAGGGGGGGAAGGATTGGCCCTCAGAGAGAGTGAGCCTCAACTCATCAATCCAATTTGGATTAGGAGGCAAAGGAGGAGTAGTTGAAGGTTCCCTAGGCGAATTTAAAAATTGAGGTCTGGCCACACATTCTAGCCAATCAAAGGTATAAAGTTTTGCTTTTTTGGCTAGAAGCGCAGGACTGATCCCTAAAGCTTCATCAAAACGTGGGACACTTCGAACCATCCGAGATGGCAAGGTAGAAGTATACCATGATGTAAGCAAATTGTCTTCAAGACTGCGTCTACGGTTAATAGGAACATATGGATATACTACAGAACTGCATTTGGAATGAGGGATTTCAAGAGGGTCATCGAATTCAGGGAAACGATGATGAATGCGTTCCCTCGTCTGAGGTTGAGTAGGGGTAGGCCAAAGGTCGTAGAAGAAGAAGAAGCAATAGCTTCGTCCCATACGGATGGCTTTGTTACAGAAGAAGAGCTTCCGATATCCATGGTCTCAAATTTGTGTTCCAAAGAATCGTAAGCAATAGGTTCTTGGTACGAAGGTCGATAATCTGCGAAAGCTTCCATAACTTGTATTAATGGAGGCGGATAAAGCTGGCTAATCAATGCATGAAGGTTCTTTCGAGGACGAACAACATCATCAAATAACTCTCCGTGTGCTTGATCAATGTAAGAGAAGATTGGCTTGGCCATAAAAGATATATAAGTCTTTTCGAATATTGAGATAGTGGGGATGTTCAAGGATTAGAAGAGAATTTAATGCAAATGTTTCATTGATGAATGACGGTTGCATTTCTGAAAAATACAAAGCCCATGCACGCTCTAAGACGTGGGTAAAATACCTTGATCCACTAATATCACCAAGTGTTGGGTATATTAGTGGGGGGTAATGATGGCTACATATTTTGCATAAGCCAATCACAGTTCGACACGTGGCAAGATGAGGGCAATACGAGAAGACAATTTAAATCTTCAATCGTAATCACACATGTGGCAGTTAGTATTGGTTATTGTGAATCTGCATAGCAGTGGATCAGCAAAGAGATGCAAAATGGCGTGGCTTCAACGGTTACTCATATTTAAATTCAGAATTAGGAGGGAAGCCTAACTGTAGATAAGGCATAGTGGAGCTAACTGTAAGGCAACATGATCAGCGATCATGGAGGGATGATTCGACGGTTAGAAATGCGATTCGACGGTTGTCATTGAGAAGTATAAATAGCATGGAAGGCCCCAGAAAGAAGCCCCAGACTCATATCCAAAGAACCAGTTTTTATCTACTTTATTTTCCTTCCAGATTTTACATTTCTTGTTCTTTACATTTCTGTACTTCAAATTTCTGCATTGCACTTCGTTCATAGGAGTAGTTTCAAGTAATTTGTTGCTGTAAATCTTTACGAGGCTAATTTGGATCTTTGTAAGTCTTCCATTTTATTTAATGAAATGTTATAATTGTTCTTCATATTAATTGTTATTTGCTTAATTCTCCTAAACAAAATCACTAGTAAAAGTCCTCTTCATTGAGGCTGAAAGAACTAAAACACAATTGTCTGATGATTGGTTGGCAATTAATATTTTGTAAAGACTGATTGATCCTTACTGGTACGCTCAAAATTACAATAATAACCTTCGAAAGCCAAAAAGCCAACATATAAATATTAATTTTATTAATTTGGTGTGTAGTTATTTATTGGTTTTCTATTATAAAAATATAGACACTAAAAAAAAATTGATTTTTTGCGACGACAAAACGTCGTCGCAAATACCCCAAACGCCGTCTCAAAAGGTTTTTGCGACGGTAAGTGGCTTTTTGCGACAGCAAGTGGGAGGTCGCAACAAAAGGGGTTGCAAAAGGACTTTAGCAACGGCATAACGCCGTCGCCTTTTTTTTGCGACGGCAAAATGCCTTTTTTGCGACGGAAAAATTATGTCGCAAATAACGCGTGAAATTTTGAATTTTTTTGAGACGGCACTGTGTTGCCGTTGCTAAAAAGGTCTTTTGCGATGGCAAAAACTATCGTCGCTAAAGGTTTATTTGAGACAGCAACTGAGCCGTCGTTAAAGGACTATTGGCGACGGGAATAAAACCGTCGCTAAAGGTGTTACGTTTTAGCCAATTCCCTATCTTTTGCGACAAATAAAAACTAAAAATTTTTCTTCTTGCTTTTCAATATTTAGTTTTTTTTCAACTTATTGAAGATATATTTCTGACAAAAAAAAAAAAAAAAAAAACTGTATCAAAATTATTAAAAATATTAAAATAACCTATATTAAATGAAAAATAGCTAAAAAAAAATCGATAATTACATAATAATATAAATACATACATAAACAAAAGTTGGCACATAATGAAAATTCATAGTGTTGTTCCATTCATAACAATACATAAATAAAAATTCATAATAATAAAAATTATCCCGCTACATAATGTCGCATAATACATACATAATGTTGTTGACAAATCTATATAACGTAAATCAAATTCAAAAGTTTTCGTCTTGATTCTTCCGTGGGTTACAAAAACAAAAGTTGGTCATAATCTTTACACGCCCGCATTCCACAAGAAGTAACCTGCTACTCAGGAAATATCTGAAAATAACAAAATAAAAATAATTAATGACAATATAATGGTGTTAATATTTTAATTACAGAAAAACATAAAAAATTAACTACTATATAATTACAAAGATAGTTTAGTAAATAATTTTGGCTAGACAGAAATCTGGCCCTAACTCCCAAACTGGAAACCCGATTGGAGTCCCGTCTTCTCCCACAGGTCTCTCGTGCCTAGGCGGTCGTGCGTGCCAAATTTCGTGCTAAACCGACGTCGTTTGGTGATTTTGGGGGGTCAACACCTCGAATTCAAGTTTCTTAAGGAATTAGTTTGCCTAGACCGAAATTTGGCTCTAACTCCCAAACTGGGAACCCGATTCGAGCCCCGTCTTCTCCCACAAGTCTCCCGTGCCTAGGCGGTCGTGCGTGCCAAGTTTCGTGCTAAACCGACGTTGTTTGGTGATTTTGGGGCGTTAACAACTCGAATTCAAGTTTCTTAAGGAACTAATTTGCCTAAAGTGAAATCCGGCTCTAACTCCCAATCCGAGAACTCGATTCGAGTCCCGTTTTCTCCCACAAGTCTCTCGTGCCTAGGCAGTCGTACGTGCCAAGTTTCGTGCTAAACTGACGCCGTTTGGTGATTTTGGGGCGTCAACACCTCGAATTTAAGTTTCTTTGCCTAAACCGAAATCTGACTCTAACTCCCAAATCGGGAACCCAATTCGAGCCCATCTTCTCCCACAAGTCTCTCGTGCCTAGGCGGTCATGCGTGCCAAGTTTCATGCTAAACTAATTCCGTTTGGTGATTTTGGGGCATTAACACCTCGAATTCAAGTTTCTTAAGGAACTAGTTCACCTAAAGTGAAATCCGGCTCTAACTCCCAAACCGGGAACCCGATTCGAGTCCCGTCTTCTCCCACAAGTCTCTCATGCCTAGGCGGTCGTGTGTGCCAAGTTTTGTGCTAGACCGACGCCGTTTGGTGATTTTGGGGCGTCAACACCTCGAATTCAAGTTTCTTAAGGAACTAGCTTGCCTTGACTGAAATCTGACTCTAACTCCCAAACCGGGAACCCGATTCGAGCCTCGTCTTCTGCCACAAGTCTCTCGTGCCTAGGCGATCGTGCGTGCCAAGTTTTGTGCTAAACCGATGCCGTTTGGTGATTTTGGGGCGTTAACACCTCGAATTCAAGTTTCTTAAGAAACTAATTTGCCTAAAGTGAAATCCGGCTCTAACTCCTAATCCGGGAACCTGATTCGAGTCTCGTCTTCTCCCACAAGTCTCTCGTGCCTAGGCGGTCGTGTGTGCCAAGTTTCGTGCTAAACCGACGACGTTTGGTGATTTTTGGGCGTCAACACCTCGAATTCAAGTTTCTTAAGGAACTAGTTTACCTAGACCGAAATCCGACTCTAACTCCCAAACCGGGAACCCGATTTGAGCCCCGTCTTCTCCCACAAGTCTCTCGTGCCTAGGCGGTTGTGCGTGCCAAGTTTTGTGTTAAACTGACGCCGTTTGGTGATTTTTGGGCGTTAACACCTCGAATTCAAGTTTCTTAAGGAACTAGTTTTCCTAAAGTGAAATCCGGCTCTAACTCCCAAACCGGGAACCCGATTGGAGTCCCATCTTCTCCCACAAGTCTCTCGTGCCTAGGCGGTCGTGTGTGCCGAATTTCGTGCTAAACTGGCGCCGTTTGGTGATTTTGGGGCGTCAACACCTCGAATTCAAGTTTCTTAAGGAACTAGTTTGCGTAGACCGAAATCTGACTCTAACTCCCAAATCGAGAACCCGATTCAAGCCCCGTCTTCTCCCACAAGTCTCTCGTACCTAGGGGGGCGTGCCAAGTTTCATGCTAAATCGATGCCGTTTGGTGATTTTGGGGCGTTAACACCTCGAATTCAAGTTTCTTAAGGAACTAGTTTGCCTAAAGTGAAATCTAGCTCTAACTCCCAAACCGGGAACCCGATTGGAGTCCTGTCTTCTCCCCCAAGTCTCTCGTGCCTAGGCGGTCGTGTGTGCCAAGTTTCGTGCTAAACCGACGCCGTTTTGTGATTTTGGGGCGTCAACACCTCGAATTCAAGTTTCTTAAAGAACTAGGTTGCCTAGACCGAAATCCGACTCTAACTCCCAAACCAGGAACCCGATTCGAGCCCCGTCTTCTCCCACAAGTCTCTCGTGCGTAGGCGGTCATGCGTGCCAAGTTTCGTGCTAAACCGACGTCGTTTGGTGATTTTGGGGCGTTAACACCTAGAATTAAAGTTTCTTAAGGAACTAGTTTACCTAAAGTGAAATCCGGCTCTAACTCCCAAACCGGGAACCTGATTGAAGTCCCGTCTTCTCCCACAAGTCTCTCGTGCCTAGGCGGTCGTGCGTGCCAAGTTTCGTGCTAAACCGACGCCGTTTGGTGATTTTGGCGCATTAACACCTCAAATTCAAGTTTCTTAAGGAACTAGTTTGCCTAAAGTGAAATCCGGCTCTAACTCCCAATTCAGGAACCCGATTCGAGTCCCGTCTTCTCCCACAAGTCTCTCGTGCCTAAGTGGTCGTGTGTGCCAAGTTTCGTACTAAATCCAACTCTAACTCCCAATTCGGGAACCCGATTTGAGTCTCGTTTTCTCCCACAAGTCTCTTAACTTAGAATGTTAAGAATGCAAAAATACATTTTAGCATAGAATGCAAAGATACATTTTATACCTGATCTTCTGGTGGTGGTGTATATGGATTCTCGTCTTCTGTTGATTCCCTAAATGCCTGGTAGCCACTCGATGCATTAGGAACCTATGATAGTCAATGCATAATGTGTTAATCATATTCGAATTTTATACATAATGTTGTGTGAAAATTGAACTATCAAACAATGTAATTTATATCGAACCTGTCTGTTGGGATCCACACTCGCCCCCTATGACACTAAGGCCATCATCTCAGCTCTCATCTGCTGTAAATGTGTAGCGAACTCTACTCGCAGCTCCTCCCTCAACTCATCCCTTAGCTCTGCACGAACCTGCTGGGTGATCTGAACAATAGTCGATGGCTGGGGTGTTGACTGTGATGACCCAGCACCATCTCTATACACCACTCTCCGAGACACAGTTCTTCCATATGTGCGACAATATCCATATCCGTCATGACCTATCAACTCATGAAAAATGGCATTTCTAGCCTCCAAAGTCCGACAATCCTCAGGTAGCATAGAGAGTTGACGATTAAACTCATCCTGTATTGAATAAGACATACAAGTATATGCCAAATTAAGATGGTTGACACACAAAAAATAAAAAATAAACTTTAAATACAATCAAAGGTGTTTGGAAACTACCAAGGACTGGATAACCTCTGGGTCATCTACTCTACGTGTCATAGGCCAAACATTCATCTTATCAGTAGACTCCCCCTTATTAGTCATCTACATTTTTTTAGAAATATGAAAATTAGAATCCAAATAATTTGTAAATATACAATGTTTATTTATATTCAAAAATAAAACAATAAAATATAAATCTCATGTCGTATCTGAGCGAAAGTAGTACGCCCTATAGTATAAGCTATGCCGTGAGCTCTCCGATTTTTAGCGTTCCTAGTTGCAATTTTCTATAACAGGTTCAACAAATGTAAGTATATAAATATGATTTGTATGTTTACATATCATACATTTAACTTATTTGTATACCTCAGCATTGGAAGTACGCCAATACTCCACAAGTTCTTCCCACTGGCTTGGCACAATGTGCAAAGGAACATCATCCTTCAAATTAGGATCTTCGCTTCTAGGCTTGAAATACTTACACTTAATCTTGTTCTTGTGATCCTTCCATATGCTGTTGCAGTTTTTCATGCAGATTGGCTTGTATTCCTCTGGACATATATTCAAATTGTCCTACAAAACACAATTTCAAAGTTTAAATAATAATAATACAATTTTGGAATTCGAATTTTTGGACAAAAATATACTACCTTCACATCCTTCCAGATAGCATCAACAACATCATCAGGCACATTATTCCAGTCAAGAAAAGTAAGAGGAACAATGTTACCATTCCGCACAATAATGTCAAGTTGAGTAGTTAACTTAGCCACGTTATCCCCTATTGGGCAGTAATTTTCATCAAATTGTATGTCCAGCTTTTTGCCAGAACCCCACTCCCTAATGCCCTTGGCACATCTTCTACCACGCCTAGTCGAGGTTGATGAAGAACTTACATGACCTGCGAGATACAATAACAATAAACAATATGCAATGATAATAAACAAATGCAAATTTGAATAATGTGAATACAAATTGAATTCTTATACCTGAGGTGGGTTGTGAAGAAGTCGAAGGGTTTACAAAATACAATGAGAATAAACAAGTTATATATAATGAGAATAAATAAATGTATGTTTAAATAATTTTCATACAAATCAAAGTAAATTTGTATACCTGCAAATGGCTCATAAGCTGATGACTCTAGTCGGGATGATAGCTGCTGTGGTGCCACTAATGGTGGACGCACCGATGGTAGGCGTGGAGGCTGAGTACATGGTAGCTGCTGTGTTGCCACTGATGGTGGTCGATGCGGTGGTACTAATGGCCCCTCTGATGGTGGTCGCTGGGATGCCTCCTCTAATGGTGGTGCCAGTAATAGTGGTCGCTGCGATGGCTGGTCAGATGATGGTGGCAGTACTGGCCGCTCCGATGGTGGCTGATGTGATACCTCATCTGATGGTGGTACTACTGATGTCCTGTTATGTAGCACATCAGACATCATGCGCCGAGGATGATCAGGCATCCTCTTCCTTCCCATAATAATCTGCAAGCAATATAACATTAATTGGCATTAGAAACATAGACAATGGTTTGTCATCAACTATAATATGACATTAATTGAACTAATACAATTACAAAGACAAAGTAAATTAAAAAACTGATGATTAACTACAACCTTGGCCTTAATTGAATTACTGATGTTGATTAAATATCAGCTTATTTGAACATCAATTGTTTCCCCTTCTGCGGATTCCCTCACCCAACCAACTTCTTCATCACGAAGCATTATATTTTCTTCCAATTGTTGGCTCATATATGGCTCGATTTGTGGATCAGTCGAACTCATATCAAATAAACCTCTTTGAGACATCTTCACCACCACTTGCCAGTCTGGTTGTAACAGGTCTGCAACATACCAAACTTGCTCTGCTTTGGACGCCAAGATGAAAGGTTCATTGGTAATTCGATCATCTCAGTACAACAAATGATTGAAGTTCACCAACGTGAAATTGAAGACATCTTCTTTCTTTCTGTGAATGTTGTCAATCCAATCACACTTACACAACACATGTTTCTTCTCATTAGAATATCGAATCTCAACAATATATGTCAATTGTCCATAATAGTACACAGACCCCACACGAGGATTCTTGTCTTTCCGACTAGCATAACTTATGGTATCTGCCTTCAAAGCTACACCACAATTTTGTGTGGCTCGACGATCATCCATGGCCTTTACTCGACACCGAAACCCATTCAGTATATACCCGTTGAACCTCCTTGCCAGGTTATGAGGACCATTTGCCAATAGAATAATCTCTTCAGAAAATATGACATCAGTAGTCCTTCGCAAAGTTTGGACCTATTTAAAACAAAAATGTAAAATTTAAAATGTAGTTCGACTTAAGTAACTAGAATCTATAGACTTAAATACATACATGTTCCTTGAACCAAATATGAAAAGTTTCAAAATGTTCACGCCGAAGCTGATGATCGTCGACAAGAGGCATTTTGAGCTTAAGTACTTCAAGGTGTTGGCTGTGTAGATTGAAAATTTATCAATACAAAAAATTTGGTTCAAAATTCAACAAAACATAATAAAATATTGAGTGAGTGACGTAACCTACTTTATGAATGGTTGAACCGCTTTTGTATTGAATAAGATGTACCGATGAGCTTGTACCTAAGAAGTATTATCAAGATAAAAGCTTATGGTTTCACCAATAGCATGACCCAGATTATCAACACCACTATAGTTCCTCACGGGTTGACTAGATTTGGTTTCCACATCATTGAGATATTGTGCACAAAAATTTATACATTCTTCCATAAGATATCCTTTAGCAATTGATCCTTCAGGATGAGCTCTATTACGCACGTATTCCTTCAAAGTAAGAAGATACCTCTCAATTGGATACATCCATCGAAACTGAATCGCTCCACCCAATAATGCTTCATCAGCTAGATGTATAGGCAAGTGCTCCATTATATCAAAAAAACTCGGAGGAAATATTTTCTCTAGATGACAAAGTGTTACAACGATACAATCTTGAATATATTACAAATCCATCGCACGATTCATTTTGGAACACAATTGTCTAAAGAAATTGCTCAATTCAATCAAGGGTTCAATTACATTCTTCGGTAACGATCTTCGAATAGCCAATGGAATAAGTTGTTGCATCAGAATATGACTATCGTGGCTCTTAAGACCCCCAATACTTCTATCATGTGAGCGCACACGACGTGATATATTGGATGAATACCTATCGGGAACTCTTACTTCCTTCAACACTTTCAATGTCGCGACCCCATCTTGCCCCTAGTAGAATAGTGTCGTGATGACCAGTAATCCGAGATTACCAAAGGCCAACTTACAAAGATTCACACGCAATCAGAGTATACATATGGGGCCTACATGTGCGGAAGCAATAAATTTAAAACCAAATAGTCCATAAGAGCTGTACATAGATCAAATGAAATGACATACATTTTAACATGGCTTTACAACTTTGGTACAAATAAAATAAAGTACAAATATTACATCTTGATCAAAAGGCTTCTCAAGCCGAAGTATACAAAAGACATGAATTACAACTAAGAAGCATAATCCTCAAGATGCTACAAAAATGCGAATCCAAACAAGTTGCAATTAATCATCTAGGCGTCGCCGCCTTCCTGCTCATCACCTACATATATATAAGAGAGGGTGAGCTTGGATACTCAGTGAATGATACCGGTAATAAAGGTTTTGCATGAATGATATTCAAGATCTCTTTTCTAAACAATACTTAGCATAAGTTATACAAAATCAAGGGATGAACCAAGTCCATCTATCAAGTCTTTCAAAGCTTCAAGGGATGCTTACTAGCATCAATATAGTACAATGGATGACATTCCGGACAAACAAACCCACGCGGAAAACCGTTAGTGGCAAAACAAGGATGCAGTTGCATTATAGTCCCCTGGCACTAAGGACTTTCCTAGAATGTCATCAAAACAAATATAATACTTGATACAAAACTAGGGACAATCATTCATACTTGATCAAATACTTTTTCAAAACAAAGCAAAGCAAAGCTTTTATCAAAACATTATAACATAGCTTTATTAAAGATACCACTGACATAGTTCTTCGGGTGAAGGGATTACAAGCAAGGATCCAAGGCCTACAAACACATAATAAATCCCATTGAATGCGTTTCAATAAGACAAGGTGAGATGCTCAAAGAGGGATATGAAATGCATCCTTAAAACAAGCTTTACATGACAGGAAAGGATCTTGGCATTTCTTTCAAAATCAAGTCAAAACAAAGCAAAACATGCTGGGAGTTACAACACTGCCTTTTCATCTCGGGAAAACATGCTGGGTACTGATCAGGTCTAGGCCGAGGTCTCACACCTCTTGGCCGAGGTGTGTTCCCGACGACCACATTCAAGGAAATGAAGTCTGGGAAAATCTGGGTTTCCCCCTTGAAGAGCATGAAGAGCATGAATGCTAAATTCATAACTTTTATTCCAAAATCTGAGATTTCATGAGATGAGTTCGAAAACATGGACCTGGGTACCCATACTTGAATATTTTAAGAAAACAAACACAAAAACATGGAGCTTGTTACAAACTTTCGGATCAAAATATGGTTTTACCTCAAGAACATAAGAACATCACTTTCTCTTTCTAAAGCAAGCTTTAAATCAATGCATGGTTCATGAATCATGCTGGATCATGCAATGCAATCGGATCAACATAAAGAATAACAAGAGTAACTCAAGATTCTAACCTCAAAACACGGATTAAACGGCTTAAACTCTAAGGATCAAGCTTGGGATCTAGCTCTCTCACTCCAACTTCCTCTCCTCTTCCTAGAGCTTCTCTCTCTACCATGCAAAGGATATGACACAAAATGATATGTTTCTAACTCTGCCGGCTGACTTAACCCTTTGCTGGGACACGTGGCAACGGCTGGTTGGATCTCCTCAAAAAGGTGAGAGATTGATAAGACAAGAACATGACAAAGTGTAAGCAACAAGTAAGGTGACATGGGCACTTTAGCGGGTAATGATCTCGGCTAGGACAAAGCTTCGGCAAGTAAGGTCTCAATGATCTCGGCTAGCAAGGATAACACTTGGCCTAGCTGTGCCACACCTTGGCCTAGATGTGCCACACCTCGGTCTAGGTCGTACCAGTCCAGGGACAAGATCACTTTGGTATAACATCTCGGCTTAGATAATAAACATCTCGGCCAACATGTCAGGGTGAGGTCAACCAAGGTGGTTCCAAGATGGTCCTAGGTGTAAGAAGTTCAAAGGTGTAACCTAGGCTTAAGATGACCTCGGCTAAACTCACACCAAGCAAGGAACAAAACATGCAAGCAACACTTAAACGAAACTAATCAAAATCTGCAAAGATGCAAGCTTAATCAATACAAGGATGATGCAAAAATGTACGTAATCATGACTAGGACAAAGTGAGGGTTGCTACATTCAAGAACAAATCTTTCTCATCCTTGGTCATCGTGAATTGTGCTGGTGGTAAATAGGTTTTATTCGACCCTCTTAACTGCAAATGTAGGGGTTTTCTAATATTCATATCTTGTAAATCACGCCGAGCATTAACACCATCCTTCAATTTTCCTGTAACCCCTAATATTGTCCACAACACATTGTCACAAACATTCTTCTCTATATGCATCACATCAAGGTTGTGTCTTATTAGATTGTGCTCCCAATATGGCAATTCATAAAAGATACTCTTTTTCTTCCAGCTATAGGTGCGATGTCCAGCTTTCTCCTTCTCTGCCTGTCTCCTATGTCTCTCCTTAAGGTCATCCCTCTTATATTGGGTTAAAATACCCTTAGATTCTAATTGTAGCAACATCTCAGTTACAGACAACAATTTTGGTTTGAGTCTGAGTTCCCGACTACCATCAAATGATACTTTATCCTTCCGAAATTTATAGCCAGTAGGTAAAAATATGCAATGACCCAAGTATGATTGTTTCCTACTATGCTTCAACCAACACGATGTAGTTTCCTTATTACAACAAGGACATGCATATTCGCCTTTAGTGCTCCATCCTGACAAGTTTGCGTATGCAGGAAAATCACTAATTGTCAACAGTAAAGCTGCATGCATTTGAAACATTTGATTTGTTGATGCATCAAATGTTGACACACCCTCATTCCATAGTTCTTTCAACTCCTCAATCAACTGTTGCATAGACACATCAATCTTGTCACCAGGTCCTTTCGGGCCGTCAATAAGCATGGATAAAATTAGAAATGGTTGCTTCATGCACATCCATGGCGGCAAGTTGTATGGAATGAGCACAACAGGCTAAGTGCTATGAACTATGTTCATCGTCTTGAATGGATTAAAACCATCAGATGCTAAGCCAAGCCTTACACTTCGACAATCATTACTAAAGTCAATATTCCAACGGTCAAAATCTTTCCATGCAAAGGAGTCAGCAGGATGCCTAAAGACACCATCATCAGTTCGTTTCTCTGCATGCCATCTCATTAACTTGGCCATCTTGGATGATATAAACAACCTCTGCAACCTTGGCTTTAAAGGAAAATACCTCATCTGTTTTGCAGCTATTCGTTTGCCACCTTTGTTAGGACCATTTGAACCACCATCACCATTTGATTTCCATCTAGAACTGTTGCATATGACACATTTATCAAGATTGGCGTCCTCGTTTTGAAACAACATGCAATTGTTGGGACATGCATCCCACATCTCATACGTGAAGCCCAAATCTGTTATGACCTTTTGAGCTTTATAATATGAGTCCGGGAGTTTCACACCCAACGGGAACGCCTCATTCAATAACTCAAGCAACATGTCAACAGACTTGTCTGTCCACTGATTAAGCACCTTCAAATGTAGAAGTCGAACAATGAATGACAAAGATGTGAACTTCTGACAACCCGGATACAATTCACTTTGTGCATCTTGAAGAAGTTTGAAATACTTTGCAGTCTCTGCATTTGGACCGAGCTGGGGTTCAGATGCATGGGCATCAGGCCCCTGTGGTTCATTACCCTCAACACTTGTACCGGCATGTGGATTTCCCATAGCCCCTTATATCATTCCAATCATATCATCCCCAATGTCTAAATTAGCTAATTTTTCACTCTCGATTACCATGCAGAGATACATAAGATTCCCCATGATTAATCCAAATGTCTATATTTTTAAAAAAAAACCATTCAAAATCAGATGCTCCCGTACACCCTCTCGTACAAGATGGTATCAATTCTCACACTTCCTACACGGACAACTGATCATCGTACCTTCAACCCTATTGGTGTAGGCAAACACAAGGAATTTATCAATCCCATTAATGTATTCGTTTGACATCCTATTTGGCAAATCAATCCAACTCTTATCCATCATCTGTACACATCTACAAAAATATCTCATCAAAGTAACTCTAAATATAATACCTACGTATTCATGTACCATGATACCTATCCGTCCAATTTCTCTCAAATAGGTAGGTGGTCTTATCCTAGTTAGTTATTTACCGATTTGATGGGAGAACATAAAAAATGAAATATTTATACAACAACACGTGAGACAAAAAAATGTTTATTTATTTATTTATTTATTTAGACTACTTCACTATTTTAATTTTAATTTTTAGTTTAATTTGAAATGAAGTTGATGTATTCAAAGCTTTTATACCTCTGCAAATGATACTGCACTTAAATGGAGATTCCACAATTGTAATTAAACATGTATTTGCCTTTAGACAATTAAAATAAAAATAAAAATAAAAGATGTTCAAAGGACCTTTTCCTCTACTTACATAAAAGTTATTAAACTCTCAATCCACTATAAAATTCTTTTTCTTTCACCACAAATGAATTTATAAATATAAGATTCAAACACACACTAAAAACAACTCCAATCTATACTCTCAAATTTTGACACAAATTTAAGTTTGACTAAAAAATACTCAAAACTCATCTATGCTCTTTAACTCAAACCTATTCAAAATTAAATTCTACTCTCTTTTTTTTATTACCCAAAATCAAGAGATCCTTTTAGCAAACTCAAACCTATACCAAACCTTTTTTACTTTTCAGGAGTTAAAGTGTGAAAAAAATATATTTTTTATTTTATTTAATTACTTTAATTATTGTGTTCTTTAACTATATTTTTTATTTTAGTTAATCATTCAAACTAACTTAATTAATTTTTAAAACAAAAATGCTAATTGCTAATATTTTACTAATATAAATTTGCAATAAAAATAAATCTACCCATAGAAACATACAAAACTTGTAGAATGAGAAGAAAAAAAAATACAAAATAAGTTATTTCGTAATTCATCAAACAGAATTGAAAGAACATATAAAATTGCTATATACACACACACATATATATAATATAAAATTCCAAATCCAAGACATAAATATACAAAAATCTAAAATATATACATACATAATTGTTTGAAGAGCCTCTAGAGCTCTTCAATTGTAGCCACCAAAAAAATAAAATGGTAAAGTAACTACACTGATACACGCACACTACCACGTCCGGCAGTACCTTCCTCGCCAAACCCTTGTGGTTGTTCTCCGCCGAACTCCGCAACACCACCGCCGCTTCCGGCGCCGCCGTCTCCTCTTCCGGCAACTCATTCCTTTCCTCTTCCTCCACCTTCACCTCCACCTCAGCTTTTTCGGGTAACACCACCAGAGTAGAGTCATGTTCTGGAAAAATCACCACAAAACTATCTTCACTCTACAGAAAATCAGCCTCTCTCTCCGCCGCCATAGTTTCCCAAACATCGACCGGTGTTTCGGTTCCTCGGCGACCCATTTTCTCTCTCTTCTTAGCTCTGGTATTCTTCTTCGACTATTATTCCTCACCAAGTGTTCTTCAAAGGCTTCAATGGCTTGGTGAATGAGTTCACGGTTAGGCGAAGAGTCCCACCTGAACCAGAAACTCGTGTAATAATCGAAACACTCTCTCACATGGAGACCCAGCCACACACATATCTCCTCTCTCTAGCAGACACGAAACACCATGCACACATGACACCATTAACACACACACCCAGCAGCCACACTCATACACACCATACACACAACACACACACACACAGCATAGCACACACCAAACCCAGATTTCTCTTCTCTCTCTAAGACACACCCAGCGCATAACACACATACACTATACACGCACACACACACAGTGATACACACACACAGTACACACAACGCACACAGTACACACGGCACAGACTGGGACATCAACACACATGCATCTATTGGCTCTCTCTCTCTCTCTCTCTGTCGGTGGATTTTGGGAGTGAAAAAGATCAACACAGACCTCTCTCTCTCTCTAGTTGAAAAACACACAAAATATATATATATATATATATATATCTCGTGAGGGATTAAAAAAAATGGAGGGGATAGACTCACACACAAGAAGGCAGCAGCGGCTCTCTCTCACACACAAACAGCACAGCAAACACCACCGCTGCCATTACCCATCGCCACCATCTTTCTTCCGAATCTCTGAGGGTGTGCCACACAGCCATCGGCAAGGAAGACACATTCAAATTCGAAAACCCTACCTCACAATTGGTGAAACGTATTTGAATGTATCACCAAAATTAGCCAAACCAGAATGAGCAACGTTTCCAAAAAAGGAACTGATCCAGCAAAACAGTATCACATTAAACGAAGGGCACTCTAGTCCACACAGTGAAACAAAAATGGAAAAAAACACCAAAAAGGACCAAATCAACTCACCAGCAGGACTATTTGGTATAATAGAATAAAAGTTGGACTATTTGGTATAACAGTTTGTGAAGTAGGATTTATTGGTAAATAATCCTAAATTAATATATAAAAAAGAAATGGAGAAATTAATTTCACTTATTTTAAAAATAAATTTTCATTATTTCTCCAAAATACAATCTTTTTTTTTATTATTCAAATTTTTCAAATTTTTTAGAAGAAAAACAAAAATGAAAACCAAAATACAATATTTTTTTTTTATTATTCAAATGAAGTAAAAAAACAAACAAGGGCAGAGTTACAAAAGAAAACCAAAGGGCAGAGGCTTAAGCCCTCTTGGAGTTTGCAGATATCAAGTTTGAAAACCAAAATACAATCAAATACATATATAAGACTATATAAATTCTCAGAACGACTCATCCCTCTCCAATCAAGATTTCATGGTCAGGCTAACTATAGGAATTTTTACTTTTTTCATGAGAAAAAGACAAATGACCCACACAGTCCAACACTAAAGTTAATGTGCCTATTTTGCTATAAAAAAACAAACACACACAGATATTTATTAAATGATATTAAAAAGAAGGTTTCATAAAGGTAAATGAATACAGATATGTTTGGTCTCAGTCTCGGTTTTTCATTATTGTTTGGTCTCAGTTTCATAGAAAACAGATATGTTTCATCCATTTCAATGGAAATGAGACAAAATTTTGTTCCATGTCTAGTGTTTACTTGGTTGAGTGGGGCAAATAATTTACACTAATCATATATATTCATGTATATTTTATTTTATTTTTTTGAACAGCTAATACATATATATATATATATATATATACAGAGAGAGAGAGAGAGAGCATACGCTGAGTGAAAAAGTCGTCGCCGGTCCAGCCCTAGCTGTCGTCGTCGCCGTACCACCGCTAGCCTGCTCGCCGTTCGTCACTCATCCAGAGAGAAAAAAGTTCGCCGTTCGTCGCTCATTTGGGGATTTCGAACATTTAGGGATTTCAAATATTTAGGGATTTTGATCCAAATGATCGAGCGCCAAGATGAAAGGGATAAGAGCGGCAATTTTTTTTTACTTTTTGCGACGGTACATTTTACACCGTCGCAAATGATAAATTATTATAGCTAAACCGACGCCGTTTTGATAAGCTTTTTGGGCGACGGACATTTGCCGTCGCAAATGGTCCACTATTTGCGACAGCCAACTCATGCCGTCTCAAAAAAAAAAATTTGCGACGGAAAAAAACGCTGTCGCTAATACTTCCGTTTTTTTCACACTACCCGTATAGTTTTATTACCGACGGTAAAACGCCGTCACTAAAGCGCTTATTTGCGATGGTTTAATCTGCCATCGCAAAAGATCACTTTTTGCGACGGGAAACGCGCCGTCGCAAAAACTTCCGTGTTTTATACTCCCTTTTCTTTTAGTGAGAGGTTAATTTTTTATTTGAATGTAAATTATAACGACCAATAAATTCTATTAAACTTGACAATTTAATAGTTGTACTGTTACTCTTACATGGGCGAACCCATGTGGCTGAATTAAGTGAATCTGGATCCTCTCTGTAGTGTATTGTTTGTAATACACTCTGAAATATTTCAAAACAATATCATTTTGGAAAATTAAGAATATTTAATAAAAAATTTAAAACAGAATATTTAATAAAAAATTTAAAACATACACATTTTCTCTTTCCCTTCCTCCCAAAATGATATTGTTTTGAAGCACTACAAGTAATGCACTATAGAAAATTCGAATTTAAATTAAGCATGCATAAATATAAAAAATGTTTTATAAATTAGTAAATGGTTAATTACCTTGACTACCCAGGAGACTTGAAGAAAATATACCTAATCTTATAGTTTTGACATAATTACGCATCTCCCCCTGGTAAGATATATGTATATACATTTTTTAGATGGTCCCTTTTAGTAAGATTAAAGTACTAGGACCAGAACTAGTGCAAATAATGGAAAGACAACGTAATAAACAAGGTAAAATATTTATTTTAACGTAAAAAAATGATTATATTATTTTTTATTTATATGACTAATAAATTTTTGATAAAAAATCAGCTAAATATTACATGAATTAAAACCTTATTGTGTTTGGTTGGGAGATTTGAGGAGGGATTTAGAAAAGGAAATGGAAAAGGTAAGTGAAATGTGAATAAAATATACCTATATTTCACATAGTTTCACATACCTCTCTTCTTTCTCTTTTCAAATCCCTCCTTAAATCCTCCAACTAAATACAGAGTAAGAAAACTATTATAATTATATCAAAATTATAATACTTATTGTATTTGTTATAAAATTTCAGGAAAGTCAATGTAATTTACAATCACTATATTAACATTAAAAATTTTATTATGTTAGTTTGTTTAACATTATTTCAAAAATATATATACTAGTTTTTGGACATACGTGACATGTGTGTAAGAAAAAAACGGTTGATTGTGACTAACCACCATAAGATAAGGGTGATTTTATTTTTACATACTAATTTTTCTTAGTGTACATAATTTTTTAATATACATCTCTTTATTACAATAATATCATCATCTTCGATTTTCAAAATCCTAATTTTTCTTCCATCCACCCACCACTCCATCATTGTTGCCACCGCTCACAAGTCCTCTATCGCCACTACCACTACCATTTCCGACTCATCTCTTTCTATCTTAATCTTCCATAGTCAACCTCGAAAGTAGATAATTTGTGGCGGAAGATTTGTAGGAGTGTATGGTTCATGACGAAAGTTAGCTGCAGGCGGAAGGAAAAAGAAGTGATGAGAGGAGATTGCAGAGGAGAGAGTTGGCACTAGTGATTGAGCATGGTTGTGGTATTTTATAATTAGGATTTGGGTGAAAGAAGATAAGGGTAGTATGGTATTTTTAATCAATGACAAAATGTATTAAGAAAATTTTTAATTAAGTGTGTTTATTGAGGAAAATTGATTTGTGGAAATAGAATTACTCACAAGGAAAAGCATTTTAAAACTCCGAAAAAATTGAATAGTTGTGCTGAAAATTTTACATAATTACCCTTCTATTAATTTAAAGACAAAAAGTTTTTAAATAGATATAATGAATTTTCTTTAGATAATTTTAGTATAAGAAATAACGTTACACAACTTCATTTTTATGTTTACAGCAAATTGTTTTGTACACACAAACCAAAATGAACTTGCATCCAAGGAAAAAGTCAATGTCTTTAATGTTTAATTTTGATTTTGGATTTATTAAGAATAAATCAATAAAAGTGAAATGAAATTTAGTTCCTTTCACTTCATTTTTTTTTTCGTTATTTTTTTCCATTTTACAAATTCATGATCTAAAAATAATTTATATTTATAAAAAATATAAATAAATAAAAACTCAAGTGAAGACCAAAAAAAGAAATTCCTTGGCAACAGTGGCGGAGCTACAAATTATTTTAGGATGTGCATTTATTAATCACAAATTCGAAATATAAAAAATTGAATAATTAACAACTATAATATAAAACAAATTTTTTAAATTCATAGTAAACACAAAACATAAATATTTATTACAATAAAATACTTTTCAAAAATATGAAAGTACAAATAATAATGGTATAATGACCACATTTTTATATTATATTTAGTGTAAGTTCACAATACTATATTGTAAACACATAAATCAATCTAATAGTGACAACTCAAATGATATTTCAAGTATGGTATAAAAATATGGTTGTCATAATATTGTTGGCATGCAAATTATACTCATGGTTTACCTATTTCAAATTATATATCAATTCCTTAATCAATCATTTCGAAGAGAGTGAATGTATAATTTTTTTAAAATTTATGTTCAATTTATTAATGGGCATTACTAATTATGTTAAATTAGAATTTGGGATGGGTGCTGTGATAGCACCTACACCCCACCTACACCATCACACTCCGTGAGATTTGTTCTAACTATATTTTAATAATTTGAGTTATTCATATTAGGGTAAATTATCAATAAATCCTAATAATTAGATTGAATTCCCATAAAATCTTATTGAAATTAAGGCCTCATTTGGTAGATGGTGATTTTAGTTAAAAAGTCAAAAAGTTACTAAAGAAACTAAAAAGCCAACAATTTATACCAAAAAATCAAAGATTCTATTTTTTCTCTACTTTTTGCACATCTTTTTGTAAAAAAATCAAAAAGCCATCCTAAACGTACTAATTTTTTTATATCATATTTTATTCAAAAAGCCAAAAAATTACTAAAAAAACATGTTCCCAAACGCGGTCTATGTCCTAATAAAATCGTCGTTAAAAATATTTTTTTGTAACAATTGTTTACATATGTCGCTAAAATTGATAATTAGTGACTTTTTTGTCACGATTTTTATAAATTATCGCTAAAATTTACAATAAGTGACTTTTTTATAACAAATTTTTTAAACTGTCGCTAAAGGTTGAAAATTAGTGATCTTTTTTTGTGACATTTTTTTTAAACTGTCACTAAAACTTATAATTAGTAACATTTTTTATGACACTATTTTTAAACTGTTGCTGCAAATTAACAGTTAGTGACTTTTTTAACAAAAATCACAATCCAACTTAATTTAATTTTTATTTGATGGTAGGACTAAAAATTAGTACAATTACAAAAGGTATATTTAAATATAGAATTTGGATCCTCGGCCGCCCTTCTGGGCGGCCGTTCCCAGCAGCCCCCCCAAAACGACGTCGTTTTGGGGGTTTTTTCGTTTTTTTTTTTTTTTTTCGCAGAACCACAGAGCACTGAGCAGAGGGGAGGGGAGGTCGGCCGGATTTTGGGGTCCGGATTCGCCGTCGCAGTCGTCGAGCTCGCCAGCCGTCCGAATCGTCGCCCGATCTGGCCGTCGCTCGCGTCCGGCCCCGCCTCGCCTTCCTCCCTCCTCTCCCCCAGGTGATTATGCCCCTCCAGTTCCGGTGCTCCCTCTTCTTCTCCCTCCCTCCCTCCTCCTTTCCCTCCCTCCCCTCTCTCCCTCCTCCGCCCCCTCCCTCCCTCCCCCTCCCCTCCCTCCCTCTGGTTCAGTCTTCCAACGACGGAAGAAACGAAAAAAAAAAAAAAAATCAAAATAACCCCCAAAACGACTGGTTTGGTCTTCCAACGGAGGAAGAAGAAAGAAAAAAAAAATCAAAATAACCCCCAAAACGACGTCGTTTTGGGGGGCTGCTTGAACGGCCGCCAGGGAAGGGCGGCCCGAGAAACCGATCTTAATATAAGCCTCAAATTAACTGATTATTATCTTTATTGTTATTAATTTAATTTTTTGTACGTTGATCATCACGGTTTAAAATAATCATATGCTTTCACAAAATAAAGGAAAATTATATTAAGATACACACAAAAGAAATATAGAGAGGTATAGAGAAAGAAATGAGATAAATGTGAATAAATAATACAGTAATTACTTTCTTTTTCCCTATCTTTTTTTTTTTTTTTTCTTGGTCATTTTCAAATCACTTAATTAATGGTAATATATTATTAGTTGTCATTAATTGTGTAATAATTATCTATAAATAAATGAACCAGTTATAAGTATTCATATAAAATGTGATATAAAACATTGACATAGAACATTTCTCCAATATAAGATTTAGAAGGATTTTTTTAACATGATTAAATATTTATAGTGAACAAATGGAATAAATTTTTTTTCAAGGAAAAATGTAAAGAAAATAGTGATGTAAAATTTCAAGACATTACTTAAAGAGGATCAAATTGAAAATATATATATAATATTTTTTTTTTTTTTTTTTTTGGTGAGAGACATAAATATAATTTTCTAAAAATGAGTGGAGCACATGACCCTCCTGGGCCCTCCTTGTCTCCCTCTACTTAGCAATATTTAAACATAGAAATAGCATGATTATGTTGATGCTAATATGTTTTAATAGGTTCAATTGAGTTGGTGGTTACATTATACCAAGTTTCAAATAAAATCACATGATTCATAATTTTCACTTTAAAAGTGCATACTACGAATTTGTTCATTTGAAATTTTTATCTCAATGACATACTAATCCTAAAAAAATAACATAATATTTTTTATAATATGTCATTTTTAAAATGCACATAATAAAATCTCCCCAATATATACTAGTTCTCTTTGGATTCAAGTCAAAGACATAGTAAGTTCAAAAGTTCCTGTAGGATCATTAAGGTCACCATTTTTCATCTTTAAGTCTAATTCAAATCCACTAGCAAAAAAAGCCTAGCTAGAATAGACTCATTAATTTAACAACAACCATATAAACCAAGGCTTTGAAAGAAACATGCCTCAAGAAAATTATGTCACAGCAACGAGTTGCAAGCATGATTGTACCAAGTTTAATGTTGAAATGAATATCCTTAAGAGGACTCTCTCGTGGTCTCATGTTTTCCCATTTTTCTTTTTCTTTTTCTTTTTTTATTTTCTTTTTTTTTGATTGTCAATTGCAGCTTTTTGACCCATTTAGACGTTATTTGGTATAAACTAAATAACTCCACTTATTTAGATAAGTGCAATTATTTGGGTCACGTCATCTTTTTATTTGTTACATATTTTGTAAAAAATTAAAAAGTATGCTTATCACTTATAAGTTACTTTTATGATTATAAATTTTTATTTATTAGCATAAAAAATTAAAATAAATTATAAATCTATTTGGTGCAGTTTTATAGTATTTTAAAAATTGAACATATTTGCTTAAATAATTAGTCACATAATATGTTATTGTGTAATTATTCAAAATGCCCTCAAATGTTATAGTGAAAACAAAAAATAAAATAGTCTCCAATTATAGTCCTCAAAAAATATGATTATTTTTTGCCAAATAAGCTAAAAAAAAGTTGCAACAAAACACCATAATCAATTTTTAAAACAAATATGCTAAATCGTTTATTTTGTTAGTCATTTCGTATATTTCATCCACACAAAAAATTAAATCGATCTGATAATCATAGCTTATTTAATTTGTCACATTTATCACCAAAAATAATTGATTTATTTTTTAAAAAATACGTGACCATTTTTTAGGTAATAAACGTGATAAATTTAAATAGTGTATGATTATATAGGATCGATCTAATTTCTTTTTATGGATGAAATATCCAAAGTGCTCGACAAAATAAACTATTCAGATTATTGAAACAAAATCCTGGTGAATTTTATGAGCCTAAATAACACTCTCTAGTCCAAATTTTGGACTAGAAGGAATTATCCTCCTCAATTTTTTTGTATAGAAATTTATGTTTGCATATTGCTAATCTTTATCTTTACATGCATTCCTATTTACAAAACTTAAGATTTTTTAGTAATGATACATAAAACATTCTTTTTGTACAAAATATCTATACAAATTATGTAATTTCTATGGTCCTTTCATTTCTAATCAAAGAACTCACTTACTATTATATAATTTCAAAAAGAGCAAATGTTATGCTTATCATTTGCTTCTATTTTTATTATTTACCATCTTATGTGGTGCATTCGCATCATTAGTAACATAAGTCTAGCATAATAAATATTCAAAGTTCTGGGATGTGCCACATAAGATAGTCAATGGAAATGGAAAGTACAACATTTTCGTTCGAAAAATATTGACACACCTTCTAAAGTTATATATATATATATATATACACATTTTATGTTTATATAAATTTTTTTTTTTTTAAATCTATTACCAAATTGATTTTTGTTTTTGAGAAGTGAAGCAACCCTAAGAATGAACAGCGTATATCAGTGGTATCTTTGAAATATGCCTGTGGGCTTGAAAGCCCAATATGTGAAAGACAAAAGCCCTCTCATAGCTTTTACATTTTGGGCTGTCTCCATGAAATCACTCCAAAAATCTGCAACAACACACAAACAATTAGAAGAGGGTAAACGTGTAACTTCATTAGTATTTTGGGTTGCATGGGTCGGTTGGGAGGAAATTATCAATCCAATCACATTTGCATATTGAAAATTATCAAATTGACAAATTTTTAAACGGGAACTTACTGATAAGTCCCATGTACTAAGTTCAAACCTAGCTAATCCCAAAACAAAATATTTGTACCCAATTAGTCCAATAAATTTTTAATTTGTTACCAAAAATTTTTTTTTTTTTTTTTTTAATTTACAGGACTGTTCACATCTTACTACTGTCGGACTTCCGTCAAACGGTCGCCGGAGACTCGTCGGAATGTTCAACACGCCGGAGACTCGTCGGAATGTTTAAAGGCATGTTATGAAACTGTAAAATTTTACAGTCTCTAAAAAAATCTATAAACTGCAAAAATTTTAAAGTTTTAAAACCATGATTCAATTCCAGCACCAAAAAAAATTTGAACTTAAAATTTTAATTACAGTTTTCACCGCCTGTAACTAAAACTCGAAAATTACTTGTTCAGAATTCGAAAATTTTCTCATTACAAATCTGTGTGATATCTGTACAAATCTGAGTCATTACGGATCTATTTCAATGTTATTATAGATCTATTTCATCATCAACAACAACAACCATAGATCAACAACTATCCCAAAAAAAATCTGTAAATAGAGAGAGAAAGAGAGAGAAATTGACAAAGATATATACACAAATCTGTTCAATCTAAGCACAGATCTGAGGGTGAGCGTCTTCTTGTTCTTGTTCTTCATCGTCTTCTTGTTCTTGTTCTTCATCGCCTTCTTGTTTGACTTTAGGACTGAGATTAGGGTTAGAGGAGGAGGCGTAAAGAGGGAAGCAAAAAGCAGAGAGAGAGAGAAAAGGACTTTTGGGTGTACTCAAAAAGTTATGGGATTAAATGGTGTCCACATGTTCCACATGGGACCTATGGGTAATTTCCCCAATTTTAAACTGGAGGCCAACCACTCATAAACTGACTAGCCCCACCTGTGCACCTTCTCAAACCACATGGGTTGGGCTCTTTTTTGGCACACCCATATCAGTACATTGTTTCTAAATAACTGCATTGTGAAAAAAAATCCAAATGATTCAATATTAGACCTATAGCTTGACCAAGCCCTATGGCATAGGCGTAAGTAGCCAATGACCAGAATTAATGAGCAAAAGTCTCATCCCCGAGCATCACCCTAGAGACTCAAAACTCATGTCCTCCTAATTACCAAACCACATAGGCCCAAACACCATACTTCCAAAATATTGTTTCCCTTTACAAAAACATGGCTTGTATTGCTGAAACTAACTGATCTTATGACTAATGAACATAAAAATGATTTCTTTACATGGCATCACTACACCGAATTTCAATGAAATGTGTGCCTTTCTTTGTTTGGCATAGGCCATTATCATGGAATTCTATGAAACAGAACTCTTTCAGGCATTTCATCAAACAGTTCCCTTGCATCCCCAATCCTACTGTTTTCAATGTAGCCTTTCATCATCATACTTCCAAGAAACAGGGTCCCTATGAGCTATTTGAACAAAAAAAATGAATTAGCACTCTAATCATAATTTCACCCCTTCACATGAAGTCTCTATTTAGATGAAGTTTTGAAAAATTAATTCCACCACACATTTCAAAACACATTTCTCTCTCACGTTTGGCAGAGCTCCTTCTAAGCCAAAACTCTCACATTTTCGTACATACCTTATGTTTCGTCTTCTCCATTCTAAAAAGGTTCAAGTGCCAAAGAAGATCAAAGCTGAAGATACTTCACGGGTGACCTACAGCTCTTCAATCACTTCCTCCTCTCTTTGAACAATACTCTGACCTTCAAGTCCAAATCATGCCTGTGAACTGATTCCTTCCCACCCATAATTTGGCATCAACAAGCTCCCACAAATCAACTGACTTTCAGTTTGTGCATTGTTGCCGATTCACCCCCCGGGCAATGAAGCAACGACAACAAAGAGGTACAATTTTCATAAATTTCTATCCAAATATATGTATGTGTTCTGTATGCAATTGATTGATTTTGTGCTTAATTCCCAAATTTGTTTGTCTTAGGTCAAATTTGTGACGCCTTTTCTTGAATCAGAGGGCGTCCGAAGCAACGCACATCCAGCCACTATACCCAATCCATCACCGGTGACAACTATTCAACTCTTGCTGCTCTGGAATATATGTCCTTCAGTCGATCTAGTATGGAATAATTGAGAAGTGAAATGAATTATCTCTGATCTGATCTGGGCAAAAGTGACTGAAACTTCCAACCGGTCGACCGCCCCTTGGTAGTGCAGCCCTCTTTGCTGCTTCTGCTTCAGCTTCTTTTAGAGTGATTCATGATGAATTCACAAATGATTTTTGAGATTATGAATTCAAACTTTTACCACTACCTAGTTGAATTTTTCCTAGTTTTGTATTCAATTTTTTACTACATTCTACTTCATATCCTCAATCTTTTTCCTTATCTTGCTATTATTATATATTTGTTAGGGTGGGTTAGGGCTACATACTTCAAATAATGCTTGAAAGACAACATATCAACAAGCATTGGCTTAGTATATCACCATCTAAATAAAAATCTTATACTTTCTGGTACCAGAGGGCAGCTTCACAAATGGTCATCAAGAACAAAGCTCTTTACTCCAAATACCGAAAAATAAAACATATTAACAGCTATACTATCATAGCCAACCACAATGGTAGGCTTCAGCCTGAGCAGTAGTGTTTACAAAAATCTACCTAGGGTTCGCATGAGAAAAGGACCATTCTCTCTCTCTCTCTCTCTCTCTCTCTCTCTCTCTCCCTCTCTCTAACAAATTGAAAAACATACAAGTTGATCATGTCGTATGGGCTCATATAAAAGAAACAGTAAGCACACTCTCTCTAACAAATTGAAAAACATACAAGTTGATCATGTCGTATGGGCTCATATAAAAGAAACAGTAAGCACAATAATAATCACAGAAAATGTAACTACCTCTAAACATCAAGTACCTACCTCTAAACATCAAGTAGACTAAAATAAAATGGATTCACATTTTCCCCTGCACATTTAATTCAACAATCACAAATTTTGAATACCCAATACAACCAAAAGCTTAAGGAATTAGACCGAAATCCGGCTCTAACTCCCAAACCGGGAACTTGATTTGAGTCCCATCTTCTCACACAAGTCTCTCATGCATAGGCGGTCATGTGTTCCAAGTTTCATGCTAATCTGACTCCATTTAGTGATTTTGGGATGTGAACCCCTCAAATTCTAAGGTTCCTAAGGAACTAGTTTGCCAAGATCGAAATCCAGCTCTAACTCCCAAACCAGAAACCCGATTCAAGTCCCGTCTTTTCCCACAAGTCTCTCGTGCCTTCGGCGGTCGTGTGTGCCCAATTTGAACTAGTTTGCCTAGACCAACGTCATTTTGGTAAAGATCCATCATGTGAGCATGAAACTAGTTTTTTCAAGTCACCAAATAAATGCTACATACACTACAATAGAAAAGGGTAAACACAAGAACTTAAAGTGTGAAGGAAAATAAAGCAGTATATTTGAAATGATAATCTCTGTGGGAAACCTCTTGCAACATGTTTACATGTTTTGGATCTCTTTAAAGCCAAAAAACACCAAGACAATTGCCTAAAGTACGATTTTCAACATGTAGAAGGATAGCAAACAATTTAAATGCAAATTCATTAAATATGTGCCCCGAGTGTGTTCTTAGTTGAAGAAAGCTCAAAAGGTTCAATGATCAAAATTGACGCCTTGGCCTAGCTTCAGCCATGCTTACTCGGATTGACCTGCCATTTAGGTCCTACAGCAGAGATTATAAGTCAGTTTTAGTTGCAGAAAAAGAGAATGTTGGATAATAATACCTTACAGTAGATATAAACTCTCGGTTGGGTAAATTGGATAGAAACAAAACAAGGTGAGAAGTCCATGAGAATTTTGGAAATTCTATATTCAATTTGATCAATGAATGAATGTTTACAAGCACTTCTCCAGCATGTCCATGTCCCACATAAACAACATATATCATCTGATGTTATTGGCAAATAAACGCATATACTAGCACAAGAATATACTGTCTCCAGCTACAAAATCTTACAATCATACTCATAATAAACAATTAGCAGTGTCAAAAATCCTATACATAGAAAGACTGATGGACATCCAATGGTGTCCTTGAACTTTGGAACTCTAATACTTGGTCTCATTGATGCATGTTAACTAACAAAAGTTACATGAATACTAGACCACCAGTTGGCACTACCATGCCCACCATACGAATATAATAAATTGTCAAATATTATAGGTAGATAAAAAGCATAATAAGGATATATGTATGTCATTGAGTGTCTCCTAGTAGCAAAATCTGTTCGAAAATCTAGCAGTTATCTTTCGAAAAATAAAATTAGAAAAAAGAAAATCTATAAAATTATACACATAAAACTAAATTAATGTTTGGTGTCCATTAAAAAAAAAAAATACTTGAATGATCACATAACATATATATTTTTCCATCTACAAATTGGCCAGTAAAATATAATATAAAAAAATCCCAATTTTTAATGCAGTAGATAAGTGAAGAAAGAAATACATGCAATGCTAACTGTTAGAATTACTTCCATAAGAAATCCCATGCATCACACTATTATTTAAGTTAAAATGGAAAATTTGTACAAAGTAACAGAATTTCAGCTCTGTATTAGTATGAGAAACTGATTTTTTTTCCCTTTGCAATTATTGATTGAATCAACAACAAAACAAACCCAAAATATGCTGACAAACAGAAGGTCTGAAAGGAAATGAAAACTAGAAAAGTAACAGGCTTAAGTTGGTAGGCCGCTATAAAATTCCAAATACATATAACTTTCTAGGAATCAAGCAGGGCAGAAAAATAATAAAGACAAAAAACACATAATCAAGAAAAAGATAATCAATATACTTACAACACCATCCAATGATTCAATTGCATTATTGACCTCATCTGAGGAACCAAAGGTCACAAACCCGAAACCCCTTGATCTACCACTGTCTCTGTCATAAACAACCTTGGCTTCCATAACCTTACCTTGCTCGCTAAACAAGGTTTCAAGTGCTAAATCATCAACAGCCCACGAAAGATTTCCCACATAAACCCTATGGGAGCTATCGGAACTTCCTCCACCCCTGGGCCCTCTAAAAGAAGATTCTCGATCTCCCTTCGGAGGAGGAGGCCCAGAACTCACCCTCAATGCCCTGCCCTCAAGTTCCTGCCATAGATCATAAATTCTCACTTAGATGCAATGGACCTAAAGCTCAAGTTTAAAATATATGAGAAAAATAAACAAATTTAATTGGGATATAATCAATAATTTCTGTCAAAATTGAAATTCCAAAGACAATTTAAAAGGTAACGTCGAAATATAGTTTCTTCTAGGACCTAAGCTTGTCTTGGCTTCCATTATCAACTAAGTGAACTCAAACAGTGATATTTTTAGAGTTAAAACCTGTGTTATCAAAAAACCTCAATACCCTAACAAATTATGTATTGGTATGCACGTTCCAAAACACAGTACACTATTGTTTCAAAATGATAAATTTAGTGATTTGAAGCGATCTCGAAGTTTTTTCCAATATATTTCCTTAAATGTTATCTTACGAGAAAAAAAAATCAAATATAATGAAGTAAAATCTAAGGAGGGTTTAAGTTTTGACAAGGAAAAAAAAAAAAAAACAACAACAAAGACAATATCATCATCATTTTACTAGATGTCTAATAGTTAAAAGAAAATTACTTCAGAACTACCATAAATTCTTAAGTGTAACATATACAAGTCTACCCCTATCGTACCAGATTTTAGAGCATCTGGCGTACCACATTCCCATTCCCATTCCCATTCCCATTCCATGCACCAAAAGGATCCACGTTTAAGGTAACATATGTTAAAACAGTGAAGATATATGGAAGTCCATGGTTCCGATTTCTATGTTCCAACACACACAATCAAATGAAATGTGGAAAACAACAAAGCTTACATAGCCATTAAATTGCTGAGCAGCTGCCTGAACCTCATCAACTGTAGACATTGTCACGAAGCCAAACCCTCGGCTTCTTCCAGTTATCTTGTCATATATAACCTGCCAAAGCAGCTCAAATTTGCGCATAAGAATCTCTTTTTACCTTTTTTTTTTTTTCCCCACAAAAATCATTGCAACATTAAAACCCAAAGAAGAAATATTTTAACTCAATTCTCTGAACCCCACAGTGATTCTATTTCATTTTTAGAATTTTGACTAGCAAAACTGGAAAAAGAACCGAAGTTCACAAGGGGCCAAAAAAAAAAAATCCCTTCACACCAAATAATAAACCTTGTTACAATTATATAAAAAGTAAAAACCCATATCTATTTCATAGCTTTGTAACAGACCAAACCCAAAGAATAAAATTTTAACTCAATTCTGAAGCCCGTAGAAATTCATATTTCACTCAAAGAATTTTCACAAGCAAAACTTGAAAAATAACAGAAGTTCACAAGAAAAATAAATAAATAAATAAATATGAAAATGAAAACAACCCTTCACACCAAATAACATAAATTTTACATCAAACAAAACATTATCTAGAAAACTAAAATCTCAATAAACCCTAAACCCATATATATATATATATTTCATAGATACATGCAATGCTAACTGTTAGAATTACTTCCATAAGAAATCCCATGCATCACACTATTATTTAAATTAAAAAGGAAAATTTGTACAAAGTAACAGAATTTTAGCTCTGTATTAGTATGAGAAACTGATTTTTTTTCCCTTTGCAATTATTGACTGAATCAACAACAAAACAAACCCAAAATATGCCGACAAACAGAAGGTCTGAAAGGAAATGAAAACTAGAAAAGTAACAGGCTTAAGTTGGTAGGCCGCTATAAAATTCCAAATACATATATTTTTCTCCCAACTTTTTAGGAATCAAACAGGGCAGAAAAATAATAAAGACAAAAAACACATAATCAAGAAAAAGATAATCAATATACTTACAACACCATCTAATGATTCAATTGCATTGTTGACCTCATCTGAGGAACCAAAGGTCACAAACCCAAAACCCCTTGATCTACCACTGTCTTTGTCATAAACAACCTTGGCTTCCATAACCTTACCTTGCTCACTAAATAAGGTTTCAAGGGCTTAATCATCAACAGCCCCCGAAAGATTTCCCACATAAACCCTATGAGTTAGGATAGAAAGTTCAATCATAAATTAGAAATAGAACATCAAGAGCATTAGAAAGTTGAAAATCTTTATGTACCTATGATGCTTAGATACAACAGGGAAGCAAAACATTCTTTTAATCTTATCATGACTTGTAAAATTCATTGAATCATTTTATTTTATTTTATTTAAAAAAAATTAAGGATAACTCAAGTCTACAATATTGGTAATTAAGGAACATCTGGTTGCTGAAGTAACTGATTGAAAAAAGTAGATACAATCCAAGAAAATATAAATTGCAAAATGCCAAAAGAAAAAAAGTTCAATTTGCAATGAAGATAAATAAACAAACCAAAGCACAACAGATCCAACCAGATGGATAGGGCATCAAGAGCAACTTCAGCATTATTCATATTCCCTGAGATTATAATCAACACTCTATAATAAAAATTCTCCAACCTGAAAAATAACAAGTAGATTTCAAGTTCAAGTTCAAATTCAAATTCAAATTCAAAT